>CAAKHC010002104.1:53916-68182 GCA_901007825.1 Macroramphosus scolopax | reverse complement strand
ACTGTTCCTTCAAAGTGACTGCAGTCAACGTGTCTTCATGGTTCGTTGTCAGGAGCTCGGTTGAGATTCGGGATCGGCCTTCAGGATCATTGCAGTCCTAAAAACAAGCAGCATTCCAACATCCAATTACGTGTCAAACGCCACCTTGTGGAAAACACAAGACAATTACGATTAAATTATATACTCTGACGTGCTACGAATTCACGATATGATACAGAAAGATGTTGAAAAGCGAGCGGCCTCCAGCATCTTTACGTACCTGCTTACCTGAACCGTGCTGTCTTCATGCTCTGTGATCCACTTCTCCTTCGCCCTCATGAGCTCCTTCAGTGGGCGACTCAGCATGTAAAACTGGCAGCGGTTCTTCTTCTCTCCTTCTGTTTTTGTTATGGTGGTTTGGCAAACGACTCTCACGTTCATTACGGACACTCGCTGGATTTCTGCTAGTGGCTCTGCCTCACTAATACTTCAAAGTACAGATTACTTAGAGCTCATGAGTCCAAATTGTTGACGTGACTAAGTTTCATTGAGAAACGTCAACATACTTTTAGCAGAAATGATCTGTATGAGTGATGATAAGTTTGCTGCATGTACCAGCTCTTCCTAAACGTGTACAGCCTTTAACCCCATTTTATACCGTATTACCTCCTTGTTTATCTCACTTCCAGCCCTCGTCACGATGAAGTATCAGGTTTCCTTTTTTTAATCAGAGCAAACCACTTTTGTATCCCACATCGATTTAATTGCACAGGAAGTCAGAGTGGTCTGATATTCTCTAAAGGACCAGTGTGTAGGACTCAGTGTGCTTTATCAAATTGAAATGGAATATAATATTTCTTCATAACCACCTGAAAGTAAGAATTCCTCAGATGTCTCGTAAGCTCAGACTGAGGTTTTTTATCTACATAGTTCCTGTCAGGTTGCACGGCCATGTTTGCACAGTGGCTCCCCAAACAAAGCCCGAGGTTGTGGTTACATTATTTGTTTATGCTAAATCTTATCAACGGATACTTTTGATATTACCTGTTGAGCTGCTGCCTCGCACACAGGGTTCCATTACCAACCTCCCTCCACCAGTGGCAGGTCCCAGTCATCCCGACGGCAACACTGACTGGCTTTGTTCTTTGTTGTAGCTAATTGCTTGCCGATGACAAGCTCGCTCAGGAGTGTGAAACTGTCTTCGACAGGCTGCAGGGTGCTTTCACGTCAACATACACAGAGCTGTACAGCAACATGAAACAGAGCCTAAAGAGATTCAGGCTTGATGGTTGTGGCTCATTCTAAGATGCAGCTTGTGATACACTGAGAAATACGAGATTAATAGAAATGATGCAGGTATATTGAATCAACAATAGACTTCCTCTACAGACAGTCAGTGAGAGACAGAGAGGGACATTTGCATTTTGTAATGCAGATAATTTCCTTCACATAGAATGAACAAGGTTATTTATTCAGGCTTGTTGAAGGATTGAAGAACATCCAACAGAGGATTGTCCCTGTTGACTTGTGATACAGGGTGACCTTTCATTGACCCCATCACCAGGAACACCTGTGTGGTGTTGATGGCTTTTTTTATCAGCATCTTGATATTCTGCTCGTTTGCCAGAGATGGATCATGATGACAAAGAAGAAACGCTTAAAAACAATCGTGGGCAAAATCTCCCATATAAAATAGATATTTCAGCACACGGATCAAATGTTTGACGTTTGATTTAAACAGAGCAAAAATGAACGAGTCAGTTATAAGAGTACTAACTCCTTTTTTAAACCCAACTCTTTCATAAACTTTTATGAGAATCCCCAAAGAATAATTAACAGTCTGAATGCCAGATTTTCTCATAAATGTCCAACCTTCCACCAAGTTTCACGAAAGTCAACCCAGCAAGTTTTACACAATCCTGGTGACAGTCAGACTTAGCGGAGGGAACTTGAACGACTTCCCGTATAAGGATTTAGACAGAATATCGTTTTAACTGTAATTCTAACTACGATTAACTGTGGTCGTTCTTAGACTTAAGACTTCAAACCGTTTTGTATTTCAAAGGACGCGGCCGTGTTGTTGTAGGATCTTTAGTGTTGTCACCTTTGCACCGTGTATTAGAGGTATCAAGAGGGAACATTCCTACCACAAATCCCCACAAAAACACTGCAACAGGCGTTTTAATGTGAATGGAGCAACAGCGGCAGACTCTGTTCACAAGGAGGGACGGAGCCGGGGCAGCAGTCTGCAGCGACTGGGTCAAACACAGGTTGAACATGTGCTTACTATCAGTGTCAAACACAGTGGTCTTCTCAGGGAAGTGGTAAGACTGAGGGAGGATGACTCCATCACTCAGTGACTTCGTCCTCCCTGGAGTTTTCTTCTTTTGTAGTTGTTTCCTTTTTCATTTTGAAATCTCGTCCTCCTCTAATGAATAAATCAAAACATTATAGATGCCTGTTCGCTGGCAAGTTCCAGGTAAACCGAATGACGCAAGATGTTTTATGCACTTGTGTTAGCCTCAATCAAAAGACGCCGTCTGTGTGTGAACTCGTTTGTACTTCAGCTTACACAGAGGACAGTGTCAGTTCTTCAAGTCGTCCCTGGACGCCTCTGCATTCCCACAGCTGAACTAACGTGGCCTCGTGCCTCGTCAGCAACCTGATCTCGGTGCTTCTTAGGGGACATTCACACCGGTACTTAGAGCTGCTATCTTGATCAGACACATGTTGATGCCGGGTCTGAGCCGGACCGTAAACGGGAGGATCTGAGTGCAGACACACAGCTCAATATCTGATGGGAATAATAGTCATTTGTGAAGATCCGCCGTCATCAGTGTGTGTGTGTCTGGAGGTTTTATACACGGCCGGTCTTTGCTGTTGACAAAGAGAGAGTTGCAGTCAGAGTTTAGGGAATCTGTGAGATCAGTCACTGGCAGCAGTCGGCCCTCAGTAGGTAGTTCATGGTGTTTCTCTGTGCTCACTCCGTCCCTGGCAGGTTTCTCTACCATCCACAGTGTGGAAATCCAGAACAGCTGTTTTTCCTATACTCTTGCTTGAAATTAGTTCGTTTAATGCACAATAGAACCTCATCCTAATTGATGAATAAGCAAATAAAATCAAAACATGTGCTTCTGCAGGGAAATCAGACTCCCAAAATGCGTCTCTCAGGGAGTCCAGTGAATTCTTTTAGACTTTTTCTTGTTGTTCAGACAAATACAGCAAACAAAGGAGCTCCTCTCCTCGCTGTTGTGAGGTCGCCATCTTTGCTTTCTCGTCTGCGCGTGTGGAATGCAGACGCCTGATTAATCTGCTGTCATTTATAAGTCCACATCTGTATTTAAGTGTGGACCCACCTTGAAACAAAAGGCTACTGCAGACGGTGTTTGGTCTGCTGCAGTCTGCTTTCAGAGTTGAGTGAGGCTCAACTTTTTTTAGTGCCGTCCACACCGGACCAAGATGCTTTGCAAGTCTAACACATAATCTTCCAATTGTTTAAAACAAGCTGTCTGGGAACATAAACCCCTTTAACACTGGACGAACCCCCCCCACTAACACCCAGTAACATCTGTCATCTGTCTCAGCACAATCGGCATTCATCCCGAGGTCGGACGGCTCTGCAGTGGTCGCCAGTATTAACGCACCGGCCCAAAAACATTTTTATATTTATATATATATATGACTAAACAGTTACAGTTTTCAAGGGAAGAAAGTGTTTCGCTGCGCTGCTTTAAAAGGTCAATAAATTTGATACATTTTAAGTATTAAGTCTTTCCTGTGTTCGTTGATGTGAGGTGTCAACACATAGAGAAACGACATACCGCTGACTGTCGGCGTGTCTCGGGTCTGGTACTCATTACTGTCTTGTTCTGGGAATAATTAGAGTCGTGCAGGACGTTCCCATGGACGGAGCTCGGCGTGCATTGATTTGTAGACAGAAGGCACTGCAGCATGTTGCGTCTTTACGTTGGATTTAATGCAAAAGTCCTGTTCACTCGCTGTTTCAGTGCTCGCGGACGACAGTTTTAATATCGCAGAGCCAATCAGCTGCTCTGAGCTACATTCTTACCTCAACATGCATTAATTGCAGCGTTAGTCTTGGTTTGCTTTTGGAAAAGAAACTCAAGAGGCACACTGTGAACATATGCTGCTCATTACTGGAGCCGGTAAGCAGAAACAGAGGGCCTGCACTTGTTTGTATGGAGAACGGTACGATGACATGGTTTGAATCCGTCCCTCCGAGGCTTTATTGTGCTGCTGCAACCCTAAACTATTTATGTGTTAATGTTCAAAGTGTCGGGATGTAAACTCGACATCAGAGGACACGGAGGTAGACGTGAGGCAGGAGTAACAACTTGAGGAGTAAGTAGAAACATAGAATAAACAACACGTAATTCAAAGAAGAAGCGATTTCGATGAGTATATATGGACCAGGCTGCCCAGATCTTCATCACTGGTCATCATCATCATCAAAGAGACATATTTCTTTAATAACGTGTGTTTCTCAGAAGGAAGAAGAGAGTCCCAGCATGTGGCCCCGGCCATCTTTTGTTTGAATCAGAAGATATTTGGAGCCACAGGCGGTGTTGTTCATACTTCATGATGATCCTGTTAAAGTGTCCTGGGATGTGTTCTGGTGTTTCTTACCTCCCTGTCTGTG
Source organism: Macroramphosus scolopax (assembly GCA_901007825.1). NCBI lineage: Eukaryota > Metazoa > Chordata > Actinopteri > Syngnathiformes > Centriscidae > Macroramphosus > Macroramphosus scolopax. The sequence goes on along the minus strand of CAAKHC010002104.1, from coordinate 63,543 downwards.
TAACCGCGTTCAGATGGGCTCATTGTTCTTATGCATATTGGATTCTTGATCCCTCACACATTCCTCCTCACTGATACTAATAATACCTGGTGCTTATACGGTGTTCGTGGACTCGTCGGTGTCGTCAGGTGAAAATCTCAAACGCCACGATGCCATTTAACAGGAAGGAAAATAGTGAGAGCATGACAATCACCTTATGTAATAACCAAACATTCCAACAGTCCAGGAAACCAGTGGAAAATCACTTAAACCGTTTCCTTACGCGTAAGAATCGATACCACAGTGGAAAAAAACAGCCTGTTAATGACCAGCGAACTCATGAATGACTTCGACCGGAGCTCCCAAAAGGCTGACGCAGCTTTAAACACATTGTTTATATGACTACATAACATCTGTGGTAACAATCCTAACAATGAGCACTCAGAAAAGGCCTGAGTGCATGTGTGCATTAAAACACATTATAATGAGCCACGGAATGATACGATAATAATACACAAGCATTTAATTATTCTGGTAATAACTCTGTGTTACCAAAGCCAGAAGTCCTTCAGCAGTGGCGGTAACGGATGAATGGTTCAGTGTAGCTTTAAGCCCCCGGAGCCGTCTTTGCTTTCTCTTCTGCGTATTGTTAGTTGTAGTTTCCTGATCTCCAGAGTGTTTCTGTGGAGCTGAAACCATTAAAGCTGTAAGCTTTTACTTCACACCTCTTATTTTATTGACTCCCGCGTACACTGAATAAAAAACTACAGCGGAGCGTAACTCAACATGTCACCCAGTATATTTGTCACATTTCATGACAACATAAATGCACTTAAGTTTTAAGGGAATGCACTTTCCCTTAAAGAAATAAGATGAATATAGTATTGTTTAAAAAAAAAAAAAAACATCAGTTCAGAGTGCCATGAAATATTGACTCGCACCTCATAAGTGTCATAAGAGTTTGTGTCGACTGAGAAATGCGTCGAGGCAGAGACGAGCCGGGCTCGCAGGACGCCTGGTCAGCTTTTATAGTCTGCTCCGGGTCTGTGGAAATATGTTAAGAGCAGGCTTGTCAAACTAATAACCTGTTCCTCCCTCTCCAGCAGATGCTTTGTTAATCACAGTTAAGAGATGGAGGCCAGAGAGGAAGCGTTTGAAAGGAAATATGAGCAGATTCAAGTCTGGGTGACGTTCTGCTGCATTCGGTGTCTTTCTACTGCGCATTCCTGCTCTTCCCTCAGACTGTTTGAGCAAAGGAAAGAAGATAAACAACTGACACTAGACCTTTACAAAAGCTTTCACAGCTCACCTTTTGGTATGCTCGGCCTTATCAGGCCGCCAATAAAACGCAAATGATCTCGCTCACCCCCCCCCCAAACGCAAGCGGCCCGGGCACGTTTATTGTCTTATCTCCGAGCCTCCAAATTGCCTAATATCTGAAGGGAAGTGCCTGCTTTTTATGAGATGGCTATTGTTGTTTTAACTCAGTCATGGAGATGGAGTTACCTCGGTGCGAGCTGCCTCAGCGATGAGAACGTTCAGGAGAGGAAGATAGCATCAGAGAGGGGAACGGGGGGAAATTCCATCGCTGGCGATTGATACCAACCGACAATCCGGAGGGTGCCATGATACATGGACACTCGATTTCCATCATTGTTTATGTCTAGTTCACGAGAGTGATGGAGCCTGCGTCACAAACTATACAAACTGGACATGCTCTTTGTTTAAGAAGAACTTCATAACAGTCTGTGTGGAACCGTTGGAGCTTCACTTGTTCTTCCCCAGTAGGAGTGGAAGAATATGTCTGAATTGAAAAGTATCTTTGAGCAACATTAACCATAAATAGCATGAGGGTTCCCTTTCACATTGTAAATTATTATATAATGACAAAAGCCTATTACAGAATAAAAGTCTGTGTAATCTCTCTCATCTCTCCAGATCTCATAAAAAAACATGTCGAACGGTCTTTTTCCATTTTCTTTCCTTCTTCCGACAGTCTGTCTTGAATTCGTCTAGCCAGGGTTGCAGTGGTCTTTTCAACTTCTTGTCTTTATAGGGGGCAATAGAGTCCAGGTGTGACTGAAAGCAGTGAACGACGTAGCTATAAAAAAACTAGAGCGGACATAAAGTTAAAAACCTGGAAGCAAACGGGAGCTGGAATAAGACCAGAATGTATAGAAACTCTTTAAGACACAGAGGAATCCTTCATCTCAAAGTACATGAGTACATGAGACCAGGGTCTGACCCCTCAGTGTGGGGGTGCTCGCACCGCCTGAGTGAGGTTAAAAGACTCCAGAGTGAGTCTGTGGCAACAGTCCGAGAAGGGAAACAGACATGTTTGTTAAAATTGCCTAAAGTCAGAATCTGATTACACTCTGACATGAAACAGGACAGTAACTCTGCAAACTCTTGGATTAAAGCTTGTTTGGTCTGGGCAGGTTGTAGATGGATCACATGATCACCGGGTCTTCTGAGTTCACCATATATAGTAGTGAAACTACCACATATCAGAGGGATCTTCTGTTGCTTCTTTCTTTCTCGTTGAGCGGTGATTTGACATCGAATTGAAAGCATTCAGCCCGGGGTCACGATGTGGAGCCGGGCGCAGCTTTCGGAGATGTTTGGGTTCTTTTCATCTGAGGGGTCATCAGATCGCCGACCCTTAGCTTTTACAGGGGGGTCATAACAGCAGAGTGGAGGAGTGTGTGTTCGCAGGGCGAGTGAAGTGATGTGATGAAATACCGATGGCACATTCCAACACATCACATTCACACTTTCCAGTCCTGTCTTAACTAGCTAGGGAGACTTATAATTTAGGATTTCCGCTCTCATTTTCTCTTGTCTGATTTGGCTCCTTTTCGCTCCGTATTCCCGGCAGTGCAACAGAAAATCACCATTTAAACGGCTTCTCCAAACAATTTGCCTGCTGTTTAGTTGGTCGGTGCTCTGCTGCTTCCTCCTGCTGCCCCCGAGTCTACTTTCCTGTTCCAACTAATAACAGTGAGCAAGGTATGCTCAACCCGCATTGTGCACTTATCATATTTCACAACAGTTCTGCATCAGCTGGAAGCTCCATCAGGGAAGAATAAACAGATCAGAAAGATCCTTTGAAGGTTTGGTTGCTCCGCCATCATGAGTACAAGATCTCAGGCCTCCCAACACTCCTCAGCTGTAGAAGCAGAATAAAAAGCTATTTACTTTTTGACTTTACAGGCGTAATATCTGCCTCTCAAGTTGCTCTGCTTCATCGACCGTCCGTGCAAGTACGATCTCCTCTCTGCTGCCGAATCAGCGAGCGAAACTGAATGAAACGTTGGAAGTGAGAGCAGGGAGGGCAAGCAAATTAGCGAGGTGGAGGATGGGAAGACGCGGAGACAAAGGTCAGAGAATTCGGAGGCAGGAGATTATACGCACACATACAAGCAGTTTAAACCGGAGAGGGGAAAGTGTTGAAGTGTGCCAGAAGGCCCTCAGTCCAAACCCCAACAGTTGGAGCTGCAGCCTGGCCTCTCGCCTCTCAAAGGGCCCTTTCATGGCTGAGGCAGCAGGCTGTTGGAAGGCAGCGACCGGCGCTCATATTCAGCCTCGATGGAAAAGGGTCCTCCAGCCCCCCATCTCCTATTTTTCCAAGAATTTGGATACATGTAATCAATCACAGCCTCCGGTGGATGTCACGTCTGGCACTTTTGAGAATCGCATCTCGGTTCTCGGTTGTTTTTTTTATTTTCTTTAAAGCTACTTACAATACATTGTTTGGTACATGAAGACGTATCCCCTTACGGTGCTGTGGGCTACACAACATGCAGTTCAGCGGGGTGATAGATGGGGGCTGTGGGTATCCGCCTCTAGAGCTCTCCGTGTTTTTCATTGGCCATCGTGTGAATGTGCTTATAACTAGACTGAGAAAACTCGACTTGACGAGTTATTAACCGCAGTTGCTTGTTTTTGTAGCCGGATCACTGACAGATATACGATGAACTTCCTCCGTGATACAGGCACCCAGTTATAGACGCTTACAAAGACTGAAGCACCACACACTGGCTATTCATTACACCGCACAGTACAAGACTGTTGGAGGGAACAAATGTCGTGCTAATGATTTCATATTCTATGAGAATGATCAGTGTTAGGTCAAATTTAAATATAGTATCAGTGAGATAATTGATCATGCAGACGACTGAAGGCCGGCTGGGTTTGTGTTGTGTTGGTGAGGACGGCCAATGGCTTGGATGGCCGATGACTCACGGAGTGGGAATAGACTGGTCATCAGGAGGGATGGCTGGCGACTCTGGAGCAGGATCAGCTGGACCTCAGTGGGGACGCCAGGGAGTGACGTCTCTGAGGTGTCAGGGACCATAATGACCTTGATGTCACCTGGACTCAGGACAGACAGGTAGCAGGTAGCCAGCTAACAGCAGGCAGGCTGCAGGCTCACAAACCTGAGTCTGAGTGCCTGAAGAGTTGATGGTCTTGGGTCTTGAATGCACCTTTGGAGACTGGGACTGGGGCTTAGACTGGTCACTATAAACCAGGTACTGAGGCTTGGTCTGGTCCCTAAAAGCCAATGAATTAGGCTTGAGCAGAGGCGGAGGGTTTGCCTGGTTGCTGGAAACATGGGACTTAAGCTGGAGTCTAGCAGGCTACGCTGCAGACTGGTAGGGTTAAAGCTGGCTTTGAATTGACACGCTGAGCTGGAACAGATCAGGAATTAGGTGAGTTGCAGGCTGAGGAGACACTGGTGGGAGGCTAACCTCTGGAAAAACAAGTTGACGTTTCGACTCTGAGACCACAGCTTGGAGACGAGCCTCAAAGGAATCATTCTGAGGCCTAGCCTTGGGGAACACAAAGGGAAAGGTAGCCAAAGTCTCTTTCTGCCAGGGACCTTAATTCATGCTTTGGACTCAATTTCCCAGAAAAATGCAGCAATGTTGTCCTTCTACTCAGGGTCTGTGGTTTCTTGCTGAAAGGCAACAAGGATTTCACCAGCTTTTCTTTCCTCTGAATACCCTCAGAAGAACTAGAAAGACTGCTGGTCCATAATGGCCGGTGCATGCAGGCACTGGGGCAGGGAAGGGTTTTACCTTGCTGGATTAGACTATAAAACCCGTAATCTGGGTATTGACTCATGCACAAGATCACATAGGGGGCAAGGAATAGTTAACGATAATAACTTTAATCAGACCAAGAGGGGCAAAGAGTCAAGGTGCAGGCCGGGGGCAAACATCGAGGGCAAAATATCCAGATCGAGAGGGACGAAAGGGAAATCCAGGCATCGGCCACAAGGATTAACCACCAACCATGTTGATTAACTCACTAAGAAAACAAGAGAGTAAAAGAGGTGAAGGTAGAGATGGATACAAAGGGACAACACATGGAATTATATAAGAAAAGATGAGTAACAACCAGAACTATAATCACACAAAGGATGATTGAGTGACAAGATGAAAAACTTCATTGCAGGTCAGGCGATCAAAAACTTCCTTAGAATCAGTTGTATTGGAGCACACACTAAAGAAGGAAGCCAGCGGTACTCCAGGACCAGGATTGAGAGTCAGTGGTCGAACGGTTGGGCTCCAGCTGTTCTCAATTCTACTTCTGATTCTTTATGGATCAAACAGATGAAACCCTTTAGTTTCCATTCAATAGTCGGTTGGTAACTTCTGCAGTAGATCTGCAACAGATGTGAGCGGTGGAGTGGGAAGGATGAAGGGAAAGATCAAATGAACAATTGGGATGCTTAAATACATCTCTGGAAGTGTGATCAACACTATATATGTATGATATGATATGATGTTAGTTCAGACGTTAACTAACCATGTCTGAGTTAGGTGGTTAGATGATGTCATGGCCACCAGTGAGTGAATAAATTACAAGCATCTGATATACAAATATAGATCAACCAATCCTGGTTCGTCATGTCTATGACTGTATTCAACTTCAGTCTATAGAGGGAGGTGGGATCACTGAAAGGAATGCTGTGTGTTTTTTTACTGAAGTCCTCAGCACCTCCTATTTCTTCCACCACTTCCATCTGTCAAGCACATGGTCGGCATCCCGGCAGCCGACGCCAAGTCAAGTCCCCATTGTTAGATGAGGTGATTGTTTGTGTCAACATTAAGAGTGGTCTAATAGTTCCCAGGGAATATCAACAATAGCATGTATGTTGTAAATGCCCTCGACGGCCCTGGTCGTAGTAATAACATGCACCGTGGGTGATGCAATCACAGGTGGACGCCTCTGAGTTCTCACCTGGCAGTAGAATACATCTCAGCATGCATCCTGAGTGACTCACTTGTGATGCGATCTCACTTCCCACTCTGTATGCCAGTAGAAACACATTGTTGTTATTTGCAAAGACCAACTTAGATTTTCTTTAAACTTCCCATGCCTTGTCTGCTGGAAATTAAAAAGGGATGAAAAGAAAACACATCTGATGTATTTTCTTGACATGTTCCAGGCAAACAAATCCCCCCCCTGATGTTTGATCGTGTGTCGTAGGCGAAGCCAGCTTGTGAGATATGAGGACCATCAGAGGACTCACTGCTCAAAGAATCTGGACGCACTACTGTAGAATTGTCCACTTGTGATCATGTAACCCAGGAGATACATTAATGTGAGGTCTGAACAGGTCCAGTGGATCAGTAAAACCCACTGTGATGGACATGTCATGTTTTATTTCTGGTCTAGTTAAAGCTCCTATATCCTCCCTGTGTGTTTCTGCAGGTGACCCGGGTCTGTCGGTGGATGCAGATGGCCTGGCCGAAGTCCAGAGTGGAGTATCACCTACAGCTGATGGTAAAACTGTTACAAAACTAATCTACTAAAATCCCTAAAGCTGAAATTTTTCTATAGCAAACTATAAATAGAAAACTGTAGTATATTTCTTGCAAATATCTTGCAAAACCTGTTATTTGATTTAAGACCGTCTTCGCTCTGAAGCTCAGTTTACTGAATTCCAAGGCAGCCGTCCCTCACACAGTCTGGCAGGCGGTCCGATTGGACCAATCTTTGGGTTCCTGCCAGCGAGCCGGCTCTGAGAGAAAGCTGTTTTTTATTAATTCTATCTCTCCGGGATAGGACTAATCAAGCAAGTACTTAAGCTATGATATTTGAGCTTTACCTTCCAAAAAAAAGTTCCTTACTAGTCAGAAAATAGTTTGACTTCTGAGCAGGACGGATGATGTTTGAACCCCCCCCGTCGACCCAGCATGCAGACAGCAGGCTCAAATAACACAAACTTATAACTGCAGGCATGTAATCTGAAGTAGATGCTTTAAAGCAACATAAATAATAACAGCTTCAAAATACCGTTCCTGGCCCAGCCTGCCCCATGTTGGACTCGTCTTCCTCTCTGCCAGACACCTTGTTTTTGGCCGCATGTATTTATGGATTCTGCTTCCTGCCTATTCCCAATCGGACGGTTTGCTTCCCGTAGATTTTATTAAAAGGTATAAAGTGGTTCCCAAATAAACAAGCTACTGCTTCATGCATTACACTCCAAACCTCATTTCACAGTTCAGGGCCAAGAGGGGGCAACATGTCAGCAGGGAGCCGGGCTGCCCGCCCCTCTCTCATGCTAACTTCTTTAGCACGAGCCAGAGGGTGAATCTCTCAACTCCAGTTTATTTACATTACAACTCTCACCTCACAAACGTACGTCGGAGGTGCAGCCCTGATATGCAGCTGCAGCACCTTTGCTATAGTGACTCACTATCGGTAACGATTTACGCCCCCTGTCCATGATCTACACCCTCCCACCGTTCAGCTGCCTTGGTGGAAAGCGGGTTAATGATATCTCATTATCTCACAAGAAGAGGCCAGGCAGGTTTAGTTCAGTGTCAGTCAAGCCCTCCTGCTTTAAGTTACGTGCCGCAGCCCTAATTACAGTGCCGCCGTCTGGCTGATTGGGCTCATATTAGCATCATATCCAGTTATTGGGTCCGGTTCCATGTCTGCAGCTCCTTCCAGCTCACAGTAATTCGAGCCGGGTAAGTAGAAAACAACCAATAATAAAACCTGAAGTTTGTTAAAGAGTCTTATATAAGGCAAGAATTGAAAAGTGCTGTGCTGTCTAGATGTGTTTCTCCTCTTGTCTCTGTCCAATCAAATGCCTGAGCAGTGACATAACTGAGCTACAGCTTCTTGTTTGGAGAGCTCATCTTCGCCCAGGGTGGAAAGCTGGATACACATGTCTGTTTTTCCATTGCATGAACCTCGCTGGGGCTCAGCATGTAGATGTTGCTAAGAGCCAGGCAACCTCTGAGTGTGTGTGTGTGTGTGTGTGTGTGTGTGTGTGTGTGTGTGTGTGTGTGTGTGTGTGTGTGTGTGTGTGTGTGTGTGTGTGTGTGTTCATCATTGTCACTGCCCCCCAACCATTTCCTTTATTCCCTTATACAGTAATCTGTATAGCTAACAGGGATGAAAGCAGAGAGTCTATTGTAAACATCATTCCAGCGTCGGCGCTGCAGCGTTGAGGCTCTTTGATCAGCACCGTGACTATCAGACGACGACTGCGTTCTAATGTTTTTGGTTTGTCACAGTTGCCTTCTGAAATGTCAAAACAAATAAAAGACAAGAACCTTGATGTTCAGTTCTGCTGACTGTAGAACTTTTCAAGTTCGGGTCAAGTCATCACAAGAAATCTTTATTAATACTTCAGTTCTCAGGAACTGAAAATGCTGCAGATACTGTGAAAGTACTTGACAACAATTTGACAAAAATACCTTTAAAGGATGTTCAGAAGGGCAAACTGGTCTCACCAGAGAAGAAGTCGAGGACTGACGGCTGGTTATAAGATTCTTTGGAAGAGGAAACTTATTATCCAAACACTCTCTTGTGAACATTCAACATTGTTTAGAATCCCATTTTCAGGCTTCATCTTTGACCTACTGTACTTAAAGTATCGTTGTGTACACACAGATTTCCTGCATGTGAGGGATTATCAGCAGATGTGTTCATTTGCAGTGGTTTTGAGTTGAAACTTTCCTTTAAGACACATGTATTTAGCATTTCTGGAAGTTTTCAACTCCCTCCTTCAACCTGTAACCGTTGTGTTTCACCTGGCCAAGGTTACTACCTGGAGTTCCACGAGCCGGTCAACAACATCACCCACTTCCAGGGCCAGACGGCCACGCTGCACTGCAAAGTCGCAGGGAACCCGCGGCCGACCATCCGCTGGCTGAAGAACGACGCTCCTGTCGTCCAGGAGCAGGGACGCATCACCATCCGCAAAACGGAGGCGGGATCCAAGCTCCGTATTCAGGACCTGGACACTACAGACACCGGCTACTATCAGTGTGTTGCCTCCAACTCCCTCAAGGTCATCTCTGCCACAGGCGTACTGTACGTCAAACTAGGTAAGATCACTTATACAATCAACAAAAATACAAACGCTTTTATTTTGAAAACTGTTTTTATTTATATATTTATTTCTAATCCAACAGGACAGATGCCCACACACGGCCCGGACGACATGTAAGTGAACATCTTCTCTACAGACTGAAAAGTATGAAGGCCTTGAGATGCAATGGAGAGGAAACATTCTTGTCGTCCGTCTGGTTCCTCTTCTGTGTTTACAACTTAACTGGTGGAGAAAACCTACAATGAGAAAGTACAAAAGTCCTATAAAGTTAGGATAATTTCATTGTA
>CAAKHC010002104.1:24003-53896 GCA_901007825.1 Macroramphosus scolopax | reverse complement strand
GGGATCCAAGCTCCGTATTCAGGACCTGGACACTACAGACACCGGCTACTATCAGTGTGTTGCCTCCAACTCCCTCAAGGTCATCTCTGCCACAGGCGTACTCTATGTCAAACTAGGTAAGCTCAGACTTATACAATAAACAAAAATACAAACGCTTTTATTTTGAAAACTGTTTTTATTTATATATTTATTTTTAATCCAACAGGACAGATGCCCACACACGGCCCGGACGACATGTAAGTGAACATCTTCTCTACGTGTATGAAGGCCTTGAGATGCAATGGAGAGGAAACATTCTTGTCGTCCGTCTGGTTCCTCTTCTGTGTTTACAACTTAACTGGTGGAGAAAACCTACAATGAGAAAGTACAAAAGTCCTATAAAGTTAGGATAATTTCATTGTAAAATGTTTTAAGTATAGATTAACAGTGTGTCATGTGGTCAGCTTGAAGGCGGTTACAGTAAAGCTCAAACCGCTGCTTGAATGTACTTATTTCTGCCGTCCATCCTCACGTTATCATATTTCCACCAAAATATAACTCAACACGCTGCTTTATATTCACGTGTATGACCGATGAGGGAACCAGCAACAGGCTGGCAGAAAGAGCAGACAGGTGACGGGAACCATGAGCTGCTCACGAGGGAGCCGAGGAGGCGAGACGAGGAAGAACAGAAGAGAGGTAGACGAGAGCAAACAGGCAGGCGAACACGAGGCGCAAAGGAGGAAACACACTGAACCAGGTGTTCCAGCGGATTCCAGTTTGCTATGATAGATATGCAGTACGTTTCAAAAAATGGATATCCACTGCAGAGTTTCTAATTCTGTAGGATGCTCCTCTTGTAAATCTATGTTTTAATACAAATATTGATGGATGGGAGAAGAAACCGGCTGCTTCATACAAACAGCTGTCTGTCTGCTGGGCCGCACCGGCCTGATATCGGTTGTGTCGTTCCAGACTGCAACATCTAATTTGCCTGTCATGGAAATGTATCCGGCAGCTTTGAATGATGAGCTGCTTTGCTCGACACTGTTAAACTGCTTGCAGGTAAAAAGTTCCACTTCCAGTCTAGAACATGGAATGAAATCCATTCTTGACTCTTAAGCTCTTTGTTTATTTTGGGAGCCTTTTCTTTGACCAGTTGCTATTTTGTTGTTCGTGGAATTACCTGTAAATTCAGTAAAATGAGGAATACATGCCGCGTCTTTGTAGATAAACGCTTTGCCCGGTGTTAGTATATAAACCAGATTTATTACCATCGCTGCCAACTGCTCCCCTCATTAGGCTGGTTAAGGGTTTGTAGTGGTGAGGCGGGATTAGAAGGTTGAGGTTTAGGAAATCACTGCAGTTAATTAATATCCACAGAAGTGTAGGAGCGCAAACGCTTGTGTTTGGGGTGCTGAAAGTGTCTGCCCAAAGCTTAAGTGGGCATGCGAGGACATGTCAGCGAACACTCGTATCTTCACTCCTTTGACTATCAGCGGTGGTGGAGACCTTTCGCACTGCTGCTTGGGTTGATGTAACCAATGCACGAGGGTAACAGAACATGCTGCTTTTCTTCTCTTTTCTCTCTTGTGGGTTTGACTCACCAGCGCAGAGCTTAGAATAGATTCCCCGAAACCAACACTCACAGCACAAGGTGGTCAGGACGGGCCTGGTCTGAACTGGAAAGAATGGTGATTCATGTTCTGGGGTCGACTGGGTCCGTATTCCTCCTCCACTGAGCTTATCTCATCAGCCAACAATATGTCTTTAGTGCCGATTAGGGGGTAATATTAATCTGTAGGGAATATGAGGAGGATATAATCACCCTTCCTATCAGCTGATAGTTGGGTTCAGTGTCCTGAATTAGTTGAAGGAGATTATTTACTTATTATTTTACTGTGTATGAACTGTATCTATGAGTCAAACAAAGTCACCTTTGCATTGAGATACTCCAGTGTCACAAACAGGTGGGGCTATTTAGCTGTTCTGGCCTGAGGAACTTTTCCATAGACCTCAGAACAGTCGGAGGAACGCCCCCCCCTTCTCTGTGTGCACTCAACGAGAACAAGGAAGAACCATGAGCCAACGCAGCGCCGGCATTAGATCCTTTTGCAACAATAGTCGTGCATGAACAACACACAAACACATCCCTGTTAGGATGAAACCAGCACGATGAAGACAAACACACAGCTCTTATCTCTGTTTCCTCGATCATGTTGTTGTATCGTGTGCTGACTAACCACCGGCTTGTGTCACTGCAGCATTTCAGCACCGTCATTATAAGCGCTTAAAGCTTCGCAGTTCTTGGGGAACCTCCAAAGTTCGTTCATGTAACTGTCCTTCATGTCCGCCGTCCGCGCACGTGTTACACACATCCCAAGACATCCGTGTCCCCTGGAGAGAATCCTCCAGTTTACATCTACAGCTTTTAGTTGTGCTCATTAAACATCCCACAGCGTCTATTGCAACATGACTGCAAGCGTGGAAATGTTTACTTTAAATTGTTAAATTCATCAATACAACACAATTTAAAGAAAACACAAGCACACACTATAATAACAGAGATGATAGAGATACCTATCAGCCCTCGGCAGAGAGAGAGAGAGAGAGGGAGAGAGAGAGAGAGGACAAAGAGACCCGACTTCAGTCCGTGTTCCAGATGTGAACCTTTTTCATAAACTAAGAGCTCACTCTGGTTTGGATAATGCAGAGTTCTTGCTTGAAGGAAGTGACTATCACACGGTGTTAAACAACATGTTTGCTGCTTGCCAGCTATGTTAATTGATAACACTCTGAGGTTATTTGTGCATACGATGGACTGAGGGAGAGATATGGGAGCGACTTTGGATGGCAGGTTTTCATCTAGTCTGTTTTGGTACTAACATCATTATAACTTATAATGCAAAATATATTTCCCCTTGTTCAGATGACATGTCAGGGTCAGCTTGTTGCAGCCGGATCTTAGTACTGTCCGTCTTTGACGCAGTACTTGCACATTAATGTGAATAAAATCCACTCCTCTGCTTTGCAAGGGGGTTTGCTTAATACGTTCCACAGCCTCCAAAGTGAGCAATGAGCCTTTGGCTCTCCCTGCAACTTTCTGAATCATTATAAGAACATTATCAGGCCAGACACAGAAATGTGCCTCACAGACCTCTTTAGTCAGAACAACATTCATGCCTACTTTTGCATGACTTTAAAACCGTCGTCTCCAACTTACTGGTTATTAGAGGATATCAGGGTCTGAATCATGGATGCCGTTATTAACAGAACATCCTGAAGACATTCAGGGGAAGATCCCCCCTTCAAGGATTTTAAACTCCACGAGGGGAGCAGCAACATGATGGGCACTGTTTCCTGGTTCATCCCGAGGCATGCTCATAAAACTTCACCAGGTTTTATAGGTTGAATGTTGCTTCATCAACTATGTACTCGTCTGTTCTTGGGGTCACAGCAGATGCTTGAGTCTTTCATTTCTTCCCTGCACATTCCTCCTCTTGTTTAGGTTCCATTTAAGTAGCGTTGGCTCAGTCGCCAGGAAACTTTCCTCTGTTTTTAACATTTCTGTTTATTGCCGTTAAGCAGCAGGTTCTTCTTCGTTCTGACATTAAGTACTTGGCCCTGATAATTGATCGCTTGTGGTAACACAGTTTGTCTTTACTTTTAAGGGCGCGTGAAAAAGGTTTCTGTCAGCCGTACCGAGGCATCGCCTGCGCTCGCTTCATCGGCAACCAGAGCATCTATGTCGAGTCCCTGCAGATGCAAGGGGAGAGTGAAAATCGTATCACTGGTAAGAAAAGAAAACTTGTTTCCCACTTTAAACTTGTATTCAGAAACAACTAATCAGTATTCCACAGATTAGTAGGATTATACAAACACATGAAAGAGTTTAACCGTGCGTCTGTGTTTTCTCACCAAGCCGCCTTCACAATGATCGGCACGTCCACTCACCTGTCGGATCAGTGCTCCAAGTTCGCCATCCCGTCCTTCTGCTACTATGTCTTCCCTCTGTGTGACGAGGGCTCCCCGGGTCCTCGGCGGCGCCAGCTCTGTCGAGACGAGTGTGAGGCTCTGGAGAACGACCTCTGCCATGCTGAGTACACCATTGCCCGATCCAATCCTATGATCCTCATGCAGCTGGAGCTTCCCAGCTGCCACCTGCTGCCACGCCCAGGCACGCTTGATGCTGCTTCCTGTATGAGAATAGGAGTGCCATCAGAAAGACTCGGTGGATGTAAGTAAATAGATGCAAAATTTGATTAACGGCTTAATTTCTGCAAGGGACTTAACAAGCAGGTCCGAAGCTAAACAACAATACAGAGGTCAGATACATAATGCAGTTCATTATGTAGCAGTGCAAGTGAGCACCGGCCAAGCAATCCCACAAAATGTACATCACCCTTCTTACGCTGTGTCAGAGCACCCACACTGAGTCAGAGTCTGTTTTACAGATTCCCCCTCAGACCCCAGCTGCTACAGCGGAAGTGGGGCCGACTACAGGGGCTCAGTCAGCGTCACTAAATCTGGCCACCACTGTCAGCCGTGGAGCGCCCAGTACCCTCACAGTCACCACGTGTCCCAAGAGTACTCCGATCTGTGGGGGAGCCACAACTACTGTCGGAACCCAGGAGGCCAGATGCAGGCTCCCTGGTGCTTCACCATGGACCCTCAGGTCAGGGTGGACCTGTGTGACATTCAGCCATGCCGTAAGTACCGTGCCGTAGAATGTGGTGTCAACATTCAGCCACCAGTATCATGCTGATTTAATATGTAATTGCATCCTGAACTGTGCTTAAATAACTTTACTTTCTTCTATCTGACTGTCCACAGAGCCTCCGGAGAACACCGGAATGGAGATTCTGTTAATCCTCATCCCTGCCATTGCCATCCCTTTGGTCATTGCTTGCCTTTTCTTTCTGGTTTGCATGTGTCGCAATAAGCAAAAGGCGTCGACTGACACACCGACTCGCTTCCAGCTCAACAGCTCACCCAGTCAGGACATGGAACTGTCTCACCTCAATCAGCAAAAACACCAGGTAGGATACATCACAGACATCCATTGATGTAGAGGGACGGTATTTTAGATCACTGTGTAAGAAGTTTCGGCGGGTTTTATTGTTGGCCAAACATTTATTGTATTTTTTCCTTTGTGGCTGCAGGCGAAGCTGCGGGAGATCAACATGTCAGCCGTGCGATTTATGGAGGAACTTGGCGATGATCGGTTCGGCAAAGTTTACAAGGGCCACCTGTACGGCACCGCGCCTGGTGAACAGACCCAGCTGGTGGCCATCAAGACATTAAAGGACAAGGTTGATCCCACACTCAGTGAGGAGTTCCGCCATGAAGCCATGCACCGCTTCCACATACAGCATCAAAATATTGTTTGTCTTCTGGGTGTGGTCACAAAGGAGCAGCCAATGAGTATGATATTCACTTACTCCAGCCTTGGTGACTTGCATGAATATCTAGTGATGAGATCCCCCAACTCGGATGTCGGCAGCTCGGACGATGACAAGACGGTCAAATCGACACTGGAGCAGGCCGATTTCCTTCATATCATTACCCAGATTGCTGTGGGAATGGAGTACCTGTCTAGTCAGCAAATAGTCCATAAAGACCTTGCTGCCCGAAACATTCTGGTGTTTGACAAACTCAGCATCAAGATCCTGGATCTGGGCCTACTAAGAGATGTCTACTCGGCTGACTACTACAATCTCATGGGCACGAGTCCTTTCCCCATTCGATGGATGTCCCCGGAAGCTATTACGTACGGTAAGTTCTCCACTGACACTGACCTCTGGTCTTACGGTGTTTTGCTCTGGGAAACCTTCAGTTACGGTCTGCAGCCGTATTGTGGCTACTCCAACCAGGAGGTGATTGAGATGGTGCGCAGCCACCAGTTGCTGTCATGCCCAGATGACTGCCCCAGTTGGATTTACACCCTCATGCTCGAGTGTTGGAGGGAATTCCAAGCAAGGAGGCCTCGCTTCAAGGAGATCCACACGCGTCTGCGCTCCTGGGAGAGTCTTTCCAACTACAATGGCTCCGCTCAGACTTCAAGCACCAGCAACACAACCCAGACCAGCTCTCTCAGCACCAGCCCCGTCAGCAACATCAGCATGAGCACAGTGAATGCATCACGCTACGTCAGCCCTAAAAAGAGCTCACCGTTCCATCAGGCCCAATTCATGTCCATGAAGGGTCAAATGCATCGGCCAGTGGTTCCCCCGCAGCTCTACATCCCTGTGAATGGATACCACCCCATGCCAGCATACCCGTACCTACAGAACTTTTACCCCATGCAAATATCCATGCCCATGCCCCACCAGCAAATTCACCACCCTCCACAGATGGTTCCCAAAGCTGGTTCTCACCATAGCGGCAGTGGCTCCACATCTACAGGCTATGTTACCACTGCCCCTTCCAACATTTCAGGAACAGAACGAGCAGTTTTGTTAAATGAGGACTCGAAGGCCAAAGACGAGGATTCGGCTGACAGGGCGTCCCAGCAAGAGCTGGAGCAGAACGAGCTCCTGTCGATGCCTGAAACAGAATTACTTGGTGACAATGAGCCTCAACATACTGATGAATTGGCGATCCATTTGTCAGACACATAAGTGTGGTTCTGTCTGAAGGACAGGTGAAATAATCTGTGAGCTCTGCTTGTTTGCTATAATTTCAATAAGCAATAGAAAGTGAAGGGAGTAATTTTTGCGATACAGTGACTGAATGTTTTTTTATATCTTTCTTAGATAGAATACTTTCAATATCAAGTTTTTCCCACAATTGTACAGCTCAAGTTCCTTTTTTCAGCCCTGCACCCACTATAGACCTTGTTTTTTAATATGTCATTCAGAGGAATATTTCCTAACGTTGCTGTGCAATATACACAAACATTTCCTTATCCACAAATACTTTAATAGTTGCCTTGCCGTGATTGAAGTTTCGCCTCACCCATGCACATGGTCTTTGGCGGGGTTCATGACCCCCTCCGCACCGCTCTACCAGCTTGGATGCCACACCCCATCAGACACCCTCTTTCCGACAAATGCCAGATGTGCTTCTTGGACTGCACAACCGAGGAAGAGGTGTTGCTACTAGAACCAAGAACAGAACCCAGGTATTAGTCGTGTTTTGCTCATGCACACCCGGTGCATCACTTTACAATGAAATGTTGTTCTGGGAGTTATTATTTAGTGGTTTGTGAAGGACAGCCACAATCACAGAGCATTAGAATGTATGATGCATAGAAATATTGTGTTTTCAAAGAAGCTGTCTAACTGTGTTAATGCATTGAGATATGTTCTAGAATGGACGTCTGTCAGACAAAACTACAAAACATACGACTTTGTATTATGATATTGTGTTGTTTTTCAGACCAGTGACAAAAAGTTTTTTGTATGTTTTTTTTTTTTATTTCCCACTAAAGTGATACTTTTGACATCCACTTTTATAACCGAACTGTACAGTTTTGTAATTTATGTACTTTTGAACATTCAATTTGTTTATATTTTTCTTTATTGGTGAACATTGCTAAGCCTGATGTTAATACAATGTCCTTGCCACCATGTAGGCTTTTTCTAACCGTATATTATGTGCATCCATCTGTGTAATATCCAATAAAGTCATATGAATGAAATGGAGTATTTCCTCTTTGTAAGAGAGGGAAATCATGTGCTAGCTGATTATACTTTATCATTGTCAGAGGACAGAATGTACAGCATTGTTCACTTCACAGTTCTGTTGAATGGGGTGAAGAACTACACTTAGGGAAGGAATTATTGATGCTGATGATAAGGAAATAATCTAACTGAACACAGTGGAACTTTCCTCTTCAGTTTCACATTTCATTTGCCAATTCAAACGGTTCACTTAGTTGCTTTTTCTGCTCAACGACATCTCTTAGATCTTCATCAGGGAAGCCTGATTGTTGACCCAGTTGTCAAGCAACCGGTTACGTTGTTTGATTCCATGAAGTCATGCCTATTATGTCAACATTTCAACTTCTCTGTTCAACACTGAAGTCACACATAGAAATGAAGTGCTTGAGAGAGAAGTCAAAAATAACCAAAACGAAAACCAGTCTCAAAACATAAAAAGCTTCAGTGATTGTGAAACGGAGGTGCCGCTGCAGGAAGGGAACGGCAAACATGAAAGCATATTTAGCGGCTTCAGTATTGGTATCACAGAAACAAAGTTAAAAAGATCCGTGAGACACAGCTGACATTGTGATCTCACTTTGATCTCAGAATCCATATGTGAGCTGTTTCTTAAAGGTATAATGTTGCCAAATGAACATATATTTCATATTTCAAACTCCACCCCTATTTTATGAGAGAAGAAATGTTCCAACCCTCCAAGATGTTCACAGGCTTTCTTACTGCTACATAATTGAATGCAACAGAGTTCATGTATTGTTCCATTTTCTCCACCACTGCCAGATGAGGAGGTTTCGTTGAGAGAAAGACAATGAGTCAAGGGGTACAGCTGCAGCTGCTGACTCACTGCCTTAATCCTCAATAAAGACAAACATGGACATCTGCTTACTATACCAAAAGAACAGAAAGACAGTTGGATGAAATACTTCAGAGAGGACCTCAACAGAGACCGAACTCTCAACCAATAGCGATGCAAGAAGCCGCAGAAGACCTTGACATCAACATCATAGCTGCACCAAAAAGGATGGAAATCATTGAAGATATCAAAAATCAGAGGTTGGTGAAGTACTCTAAACCTTCATCGACTTCCAGAAGGCTTTTGGCAGCAGCCACAGCGATAGCCACTGAAAGATCCTCCGACGTCAGTGTTTCATTCTCCAATGTTGAAACGTTAAGAAAGTTAAGTCATCATGGCTTCATTTAATGCTTTATGATTCATATTATTTCTTCCTGTGTGAGAGGGGATATGAAACAGAGTAATACAATGGATTAATTTACAAACTTAGCACATTAAAACAGCCATCTTAACCTCTCAGGGACCCGGCCTGCAGTAGAGACTCTGTTCCTCCAAGCAGCGTTCAAACGTACACCAGTTATCCAACAGGGACCCCTGCAGGTGTTCAGCAGTTTGAGCAGATGAAGCAACTCACGAGGAAGTTCGATGGTAAGAGGTTGCCAGACAAATGTATTAAATCAACTGGATTGACATACCAAATAATTTAGTTATGATACATAGTATATTGTTGAGTGTATTTAGAGAATAATTTACTCTATGTAACAGTTATAAATGATATGGGCCATCTTTCTGTACAATGACTTGATAATCAAGCTTGATTTTTTTCATAGTAAATTGTACTTTTACTGTCTGTACTTTTACTTCACTGAGTAAATTAAGTTTGATTGCAGGACTCTTACACATATATGGTATACTGTATAATAAGTTCATAATAATGAGGATTAATATCACTATTACTAAATACCCTTCCAAGCTTGTTCATAAACATGAATGTTAGAGCTTCTAGAATGATGTATGGGCAGAATCTGACTCTGGAAGGCTTCATCGATGAAAGTGTCTGCAAATCAGATTTTATTTTATTCTATTTTTCTGATATGACAAATAGTTCGGAAGCCAATCCTGGTCCAAAAGCATGCACAAGTATGATGTGGAGACCTGCACATGCACTGAGAGTGGACTTAATAGTAAAGTAGGAGACAGCAGTTAATCTTGCAGATTTATATATCCTGGAATTCAAGTGGGGTTTCAAGGATATTAACACGGAAATCATATTTATTTCTGCCAAAGGACGTCAGACACGCAATAGATATTTATTATTATAACTACTTCACTTACATGTATGCCAACGTGAGCATAGATTACAAACTATACTGTAGATTCGTGCTGTTCCAGCTGTTAAAGATAGACTTAATATAATATTAGGCTCTGTTTCTTATTAACAGCAGTTGCATCAGACGTGTCGAATCGGTTGTAAAATAATATAAAATGCAAGTGTTCCGCATTTTATTGCCTCTCTCACACACTGCGGATGACGACATACATCCTGTGTGAGATTCCAATTCACCCCTGAAGCTAATAGTCATTGGCTCGGATGGGTCATGATGCCGTTTTATTGGCTGCAGTGGCTGTCATTAAATCTCACACAGCCAATGCTCATAACCAACTGACCTACTAACAGAAATCTGTGAGTAAGGAGCCACCTTGAGAGGAAAAAGCTAAAAGCAGGAGAGTGAGGTACCTCGCAACTAGTAGGAATTTATCGACACAGTTGTTCCCTTATAAGCTGATGGAAACCTGCATTGCACGTCCAGTCTTTACCCGCCGTGGACACCAACCGCTTCATCCAGCTGTCAGAACAGGTACAGTTATGACTTCAGGATAGCATGAAACCAACCTTACCACTCCCGGAAGGTTTCAAAAGATTTTACGGAATGATGTTGTGCTTACGGACTTTTTATACAGAATAACTGCAACGTACATGTGGATTGTATTCCTGTTTTTCTTGCGTATAACACGTTTAAACGTAAAGTGCCCCGGTTCGGATTCACACTGAGGGTATGCTAGCATTATAGCAAGTTTGAGATAATGTGTATTGTCTCTTTTAGTTGTGAACACATCGGGTGTTAATTGTATGCATGTGTTGGAAGTTGTGGAGCTGATTAAAAGGAGGATAGTGGTCGGCAGGTAAATTAGCCCGTGTAATTTATTCAGACATGTAGGCCTAATTGCCAGGAGTTTACGGATTGCGACAGTGTAATCCAAACACTGCCGCGGCTAGCTGGGTCACAGCCCTGTCGTAGCGTCGCTAATGAGATATTTACCCAAGTTGCACATCATATTTTCTGTAGTTTATCCCCACACTGTAACAGTTGACTTTTTTAGGGCGTAGATACAGAGGGCCCGTGTCATGTAAATCTCCACGGTGTCGCAGTAACTTACATTGCGGTGCTTGTGTGTATTTATCGGCTGCTCCCAGATATATTTACGTGTACAAATACATCGAGAGTAGAACAAACACAGGCCTCTATTGTTATTGCCACACAGGCAGAAATATTACATAATGCCTGCAGCCATAGAAGTAGTTGGCAGTCAGGGGAGGAGTTCTGTTTGTAATCCGGACACAATGGAGGAGTCTGGGGCAAACGGACGTGTTGACGGGTCGCTCCGGTTCGGGTCAACCCCTGCATACACACACACGGTCCGGCCTGTCGCGGCTCGGCTGACCGCGAACGCCTGCGCTGTCGCAAATCTAGTTGCGGTAATATTACCACCCATTTTTACCACGTGTGGTCCAAATTTAGTCTTGATGTCATATGTTAGATAAGACAAAAGGGAGGGATCATTCTTACATTACTCCAGTGGAAAAATCTGTATTTATGTATAATCTTTGTATGGAGTGTATTACCTCTTCACTATTGGTGTTTGAAATTGTAGGATTAAACCTTTGAAATCATTTAACAGAATTGCAAATTGGCTGGTAGGCTGCCTGTGACTGGACTTGTTGGGGATGATATTAAATCTTAATATTAAACACTAATCTATACAGTAGTCATTAAAAGTGTTTAGCTCTTAATTATTCACTCCTGATATGAAGACGCACAATAAGGAGAAAGTGAGAACAGCAAGTCAGGGATGCATGTGTTGGATTATTTACCACCTATCTGCAGCGGGCTTAATGAACATTTGTAATGTGGGGAATATGAGTGTAATGTAGGCCTCAGATTACAGGCTGTGTTGCTCTGTGTTTGAGCCTCTGCTGGGCCACGTGTAATAGTTACAGCTGTACGTCCTTTGTTCCCTTTTCTCTGGCTGTACCGGAGCTTGGACGCCCAAAACAGCCTGAGTTGCTTATTCAAATGAAAACCAATACTTCAAAGCCAGGGGAAAAGGATAAATGTTAGATGTCACTTTTAAGGGAAAAATGTCTGTAATACTTGATCATTACTGTATTAATATTTAGTCTGCTGCAGCATTGCTTAACTCAAAGAAAGAAAAGTTTTATCAAGTGGATGGTGTATTTCGATATGTTATTGATTCTCAGTGTGTTAACCAATCTTTGTTATCTTGTGCACACATCACTAACTTTGAAACACACTTGCGCTGCAACTGGAATTTCCGAAAAAATTCAAAGTAACCATCAGTTTCCCAGAGCAACGGTCGTACTCAAACAATCCACAAGTTCGGGGAAGATGGAACCATAAAACATTTGGCTCTAGTGACGGGGGCTTAAAGTAATGTATTATATCTAGATTGACTAATTGATTAATCAATACATTACAGAAATACATTACTGTAAGATGAACTTGATACAGATACTTGGACTGGATGTTTGTTTCCACTTGACACTGACATTAAAACATCTTTCATTGTCTGTTATTCCACAGATTTCCTCAAGTGCAGTGGATTAATCCAATGTGGAAGTTACCATTACAGCATAATAGCATTATGGTGCACAGTTAAACACCTTTACACACAGCCACAGTAGCAAGCAGTGATAATATGCAATCAATCAAACAAGAGGAGAACTCAAGTGAGTCTTACAGTGAAGATAATGGCCCTGGACTGGCTGCAGCCCTGCAAGGGGCTAACAGAGACATGACAGTCAACAAAATCTATGCTATGCCATTCAAGGCTAAAACTACCTCTCGCAGGAAAAGAGAGTTCATCCCAGAGGAGAAGAAAGACAACCATTACTGGGAGAGGCGTCGCAAGAATAATGAGGCAGCCAAGCGCTCAAGGGAGAAGCGGCGCATCAATGATATGGTTCTTGAAAACAAGCTGATGGCCCTGGGACAGGAAAATGCCTCCCTCAAGGAAGAGCTGCTGTCATTGAAGCTGAAGTTTGGGCTGGTGAGCTCAGCAACATATGCCCAGGAAGTCCAGAAGTTAACCAGCTCCAACACTGCCAAACTGTACCAGGAATTTGACAGACCCAGTGGTGGCCAAGATTCTTCCAGCACGGATTTGGACACTCTTCCCCTTCGTAGCAGCTGCATATCAGTCATCAAATCCTCACCTCACATGCCCAAGACATGTACAGGAACTCAGGGTAGCTTTAGTTTCTGCAGGACCACAGCTGTGAAGCAGGAACTAGCAGAAAATGGCAGTTATGCACAGGAGAGTGGTATTCCCTATGAGCTCTTCAGGAACTACATGGCCAGCCCTTTGTCTAGGGTCTACTCCCAATCTGCTTCATTCCTGCAGATCGCCAGGTCATCCAGTAACTCCCCCAGAAGCTCAGAAGATGGTGCTGTCAGCAAGTCATCAGATGGGGAGGATGAGCAGCAGGTCCCCAAAAGCTTGATGCCCTCTGTAGCTGACCCAAGAAGTGTGATTGTCTCCACACACAAAGTGCCAGATGCAAGTTCTTCAGCTTTGCCCCATAAACTGCGTATCAAAGCCAGAACCCTCCAAATCAAGGTGGAGACTGTCGATCCGGAATACGAGTCGTCTGGAAAGACCTATTCTCCTGTCGGCGTTTCAGAGCACACTCAGCCCTCCCTGTGCCCTTTGTCAGTACAAGTCACCAATATGCAAGACTGGAACCACAGGTCTGAGCAGTGGCGCAAGAGCTGTACAGAGACGCTAAGTAGCAGACTAAGCCTGGGCCCTGTGTCCAACCAAACCACTGAGGATGTAAAAGATCCTTCCTATGCACCCTCAGATACTGAGGACTTGTGTCTAAACCAGGGTTATGCTGACCTGTCTGCAAATGCTGCCTCTCTGAAAAGACTGATCACACCACAGCAGGGGTCTGTGATCGAGTCAACCAAAATCTCAACTGATCACCAAGAGTCATTATCCAAAAGATATTCCCCTGAGTGACCTTTTTGTATGTCTTTCATTTCCACTGTATTTGGTGTTGCACTGTGTGGTTGATTTTCGGGTTGAGCAATGTTTTAATCACTGTAAAATGTAAAAAATAAAATGTTTCAAATCAGAGCAGAATCTCCGATAGCACAAACGAACCACAAACTGCTAATAAATGCTGAATATTAACATTAAAGAGGAGTGGGATTATCTGTACTTCACACGACAGTTTCAATATTCCTAATGTACAATTCCACAGGACTAATTACAGTGAGTAGAATGATGGAGTCGCCTCTGTAGAGGTTATATTCATAGTCCAATTATAGACTTATAACAACCTACCAAAGGACTCACCTCTGTGGGAGTTCCTGCTACAACCGCTGTCTACAGGAGGCACACACACTGAGTAACAAGGTGATGGTGTCAGTCAGTCACACGCTGTCACAGCTGGTAAGATTCCAATAATAAAAACAGCCTTTTACAAAATACGAACATAGTAAAGAAACTAGAGATAGGATGTAAAGGCTTGTCTGTACCATTGACATGTACACACTAATGCACACCTGGTTCTCTCTACAGATGGGGAAACTTAAATAAAGAAAAGACTATTGACATTAATTGTCTATCAATTATATATATAACATTATTATGTGAAAGGCTTTTATTTTTCTTGTATCAAGTAGTTTGTTGTTGCTGGGCTCTGCCCATCACTGCACACCTGCTGTCCCTGAACACTGTTCATCTTTTATGGAGCTGGTAAAAGTCTCCGTAATTACGTTAGTGCTACTGTGTCCAACGCCGAAATCAATACAGGTCTGGCTGGCAGTTTGTCAAATGTTACCAATAGCTTGCTGACTGGCCATTTTTTTTTGCCTTAAAACTGGAATCCATGACGTTTTTCATTAATCTGGTTTGGCAAGTGTATTGATCTGTATTACAAAACGTGGGCACAGATGTGCAGTGTTTGGAGACACTCGCACCTCGGTTAAAGAGGAATTTTCATCAGGATTGTCGGGTTACCTATAATTTCAAGACCGCCGGATAATACTATGAATTGTAGTGAATATAAGTCCCACAAGTTTTAAAATATTAGTATTACATTATTGAATTAAATTAAATTCCTGGATTGAAATCAAGATCTCCATCCAAATGTAATTGTCTCTTCTCTGGACCAACACTAATCCCTGGTAATAATAATCCTGGCAAACGTTGAACAGAAAAACAAACAAACATCACATAATCTCCTCGTTGGAGGTAAAGCGTCACAGCACAACAGAGATGTGAAATTAGACCTTCAAAAAAACAGTTCTTTCCATGAAACCCTTTAGGAGAAAACAGAATTATGGACCCTTAGAATAAAGTATTACTGTTTGAGGGTGTTAATGCTGCTTCCCATCATCACTTCATTAAACAAAACTGTTCATGTTGTGGTCAACGTCAACTGCCACTGCATTCCAGCTGTGAGCTGAGACATCATCACAGACGCCACACGACACAATCCCACATCTCTGCAGGAGTTTGAAAATGCAGGAATTCACAGGTTGAGGCATTAAGCCCTTCAACATTCACTACGCCCTGGTTTAATTTAAGATTTAGTCCTTTCTTCCTGTTAGTTTGATTAGGTTATTGTTGTTAATTATTAAAACATTTCCAGGCTTTGTCAAAGAAAAAAAAATGTGTTACATTGGCAGGAGAATTGTGACGACCCTCTGATGAACCTTCAGGTGGTTTAGCAATTTAATAATTTGTAGATTATCACAGGTTGCTGTGTAGTAATAATGCAGAAGGAACACAATATAGGCAGCACATGACCAGCGTAGCAGGTGTGGGACATTAAATGTTTATAAAACATACTACAGATGGTAGTACAATCTAGGACTATCTTGGAAAAAATGCTATCTAGGATGCATTCCAAGAGATTAATACTAGAGATTACCACTACCAAGCATACAATCTGGCAGATTAACGAATAGTTTCTTAAGTGCAGGATGTTAATAAAGGATAAATATCTCTACACGCGTCCTTTGTTTCCTATATAATTCACCGCTCCATCCTCCGGTCCAGTTGGGAGCAGTAATGCGCCTCTAAACTGGCTCTCCACCCGCCAAGTAGAAGAAGAAGAATTAGGAGCACAAGAAGTAGAAGTAGACGAAGAAGAAGCAGTATCTGTTCAGGATGGCGGTCCTAGCGGGACGCAGAGCTGTTTTGGGAGCATTCCGCGTGCAGGTGGCGGACACTGACAGCGCCTGCAGGCTGGGATTGTCCTGCTGCAGCTCCAGACAGTTTGTTTTGTCGGGTAACGCAGCTGCTTCTCCTCGCTTGGCCGGTCACGGAGCAAGGACAAGGTACTACAGCTCCGACGCGAAGGACGACCTGCGCGTCAAATACCTGGACGGAGAAGACGCCGGTAAGTCCTGTTGACAGTCACTCACAAATGTAAATAATAATGCAAACATCTTTATCTTGTAAACACGGACGTCATGCTAATAATTCAACAACGGGTAACAGCGGGCCTTTGAGAAACGACTTTCAGAAAGGCAGAGTGCCAAGTAAGGAAGCTCCGCCCCCTTTAAGATACTGCGGTCACCTAGCTAGAGTTAACCCTCTGCCCATGTTGACGAATATAAAGTTACTTTTTATAATATTTCATCAAATAGAATCGAAATACAACAGTAATTAAATGGCATCATTCTTTTCAGGGAGCATTTTTTGTGAAAATGAAAGTCACATCTCATTTGAAGTGAGGCTTGTAAAGGCTTAATGGTACCAAACATAACTCTATTGGTGTTTTCAATAAGCACACTTCATGATTTGTTTATGAATAAACATAAATATTCAATAATCTGAACACAAACTGGCTTTAATCAAAGGAGTTTCACAAGACCAGAAATTTTGGCACCAATGGCAAAAAAAAAGGATTTCGATTCTTGATAATAAAATTAATACCAACATAATTGATCAATCAAATTATACCATTTCAAAATGAACTAGTTAATCTAATAAAAACCTGCGTCGCACAGTCTGTCTCTGTATACGACACCAGCGTTTCCATTTCCACAGCTCTTACAGCTGCTCTTCATTATCATGTCACTTGTGTGCTGTTGTTGATTAACATATTGTTGCAATGTCTTCCAGGTATTGTTGTTGTTGGGATAAACAGACCAAAGGCCAAAAATGCCATAAGCAAAAATCTGGTCAACATGGTACGTATTTATATATGCCCGTTTTATTTTTGATTTACCTGAATGTTGAAATGCTAATCCTTTATTGTCTGAGGACATTTCCTTTATTGTTAGGTAGCATGACACGAGTTTAACATTATAATACAATGTTGGAAATGTTTGAAGGTACAGATTTTGGGAGAGAAACCATGACTTTGTATCCGCTTTCAGATGTATGAGGCTGTGGAGGATATCAAAAAGAACAACAAAGTGCGCAGTGTCATTTTATGCAGTTTAGCTCCAGGGATCTTCTGTGCAGGTAAAATGTTCTTCTTTATTGCACTGGATGGATCTGTGACTGTAGGAAGTGATGTCTGGAAAGTCTTTTCATTTAAGTTTGTGAGTCATCGCACCAGTTGTACTTATTTGTAGTCTTTTTATGAAATATTGTTTTTGTGCAAATTTAAGATAACCTTTAATTTTCTGGTGCAGTGCAAGTTTGAATGCTACACTGTGTTTTAGTCAGCAACCTCGACGCAGAGGGTTGTTAGATACCATATCTTGTATGCTGGACCACACTGTACTACCGTGATGCCTGTGTCAGCGAGCTGGCAGTCCTCTGGCTTGATGCTAATGCTTTGTCATGTGTGCAGGCGCAGACCTGAAGGAGAGAGCCAAGATGCAACAAAGTGAAGTGGGACCATTTGTATCGAAAGCAAGAGCGCTCATCACAGAACTGGGTAAAGAAACTATCATCTTAATATGGCTCCTGATAAATCGGAATCAGTTTGGATACAGTGACTGCTGAATACATTATGTTGCCCTCTGTATTGTTCAGTGCCACATTGCTTGCAACCTTTGACAACATGTGTAATTAAATACTTTGTGTAATCTTTTTTTGTGCACAAGTACAAAACTTCTTGAAATTCTGTTTTTCAAGAAATAAACATCTTTTAATGTAGCTTGAATAATTCTATTCATGTCTTTTCTCTTACAGGTAACCTGCCAATGCCAACAATAGCTGCAATTGATGGAGCAGCATTAGGAGGAGGCTTGGAAATGGCCCTGGCTTGTGACATTAGAATTGCTTGTAAGATTTCTGCTTTGTGAGATTTGTTTTCTGTGTGGCGCGTTCATGTTCTCACTGTGTAGAGACAGTAATAATAGTAATAATACTGCTCTCTATCCTTCTAGCCAATACTGCGAAAATGGGACTAGTTGAGACCAAACTTGCAATTATTCCTGGAGCAGGTAACATTGTGTTTCGGTTATGTCTTTGTATCCTCTTTCAATTTGTATGTTTTCTACCAACTAACACTTTAGGGGAATGTGATTTGTTAATAACTTAAAATGGTCAAATTATTGAAGCTGAATACAATGTCAGTCTGTTTCAAAGTGTCCATCCAGACCATGCTGTATAGCTTTCTAATCTGTCCTGTGTAGGTGGTACCCAGCGTCTCCCCAGGGCGATCAGTGTTGCTCTTGCTAAGGAGCTAATCTTCGCTGCCCGGGCGGTGGATGGAGCGGAGGCCTGTCGCCTGGGACTCGTCAGTCATTCTGTGGAGCAAAATAAGAGTGGAGACGCTGCCTACCTGCGAGCCCTGGAGCTTGCCCGTGAGATTAACCCTCAGGTAAGTGGAGCACCTCAGAAAATTGGATCTCCTATTGAATGTAAACAGCTATTTCTCAATTTGGATGCTATTATAGAGTTTCACAAGAGCAGTTACTTCTTTGTAACCTTTAAAAACTTTGGTACTCGCTTCTACAGGGTCCAATTGCAGTCAGGATGGCAAAACTGGCTATCAACCAGGGCATTGAGGTAAGTCTCAGACGTCAGTGCAGGACTGATTTAATTCCTTCAGGGTTTAAAAAAGTTATTACTTGAACTTGATTCCAATGTACTTAAAAAAATGATTCACATGACGAAAATCTGGCAAGCTTGCAAAGTGAGTGTTGCAAGCATATCTGCGAACCATTTTGATTTAAGTAATGAGGACACAAGAGTTCCACATGTGAGGTGGTTAGAACAGCGATGCATTTCTTTGCAATGTGGATATTAACAAAAAAATGTCATGTTCTCCTGCAGGTGGATTTAGCTACAGGTTTGGCAATTGAAGAGGCGTGCTATGCCCAGGTGAGTATTTTCATTTATGACACTGCCCTATTTACTATACTTTGTACAGTTACAATATATCGATCTGTATAACAAGTCCAGATTGTTTTTGAACTGTGAATATTGTAATATTGGTCATAGAATCTAATTATATCAGGTTGTAGCTCATTTATCTCATCTAACATGTGGCGCATACCTAATCTCATTAAATTTTTAAGACATTAGGGTACCAGAAAGAATATTTTAATCATAAGAATGCAAACGCCTAACAGTTCAGTCAAGACGCAGGACCGTGCGGTTGCTGTTTATCGTACCAGCTTTCAGATGCTGTTTGAGGAAGTCTCTTCTGAAGCAAACTGACACCTTGAGAGAAGAAAGATAAAACAAACCATAAATGGTGTCATGAACTTTGAGTCTGCAAAAAAAAAACTCCTAGATTAAAAAAGTCCAGAGTACTGACGCCTTTTTTCTTCTTTTTTTTCCTAGGTGATACCAACTAAAGACCGATTGGAGGGTTTGGCTGCGTTCAAGGAAAAGAGGCGTCCTCACTTCAAGGGAGAGTGAGTCACCACTTCTCACAGAAGAGTTCAGCTTAGAGTTCTCCTGCACCACTGCTTCTGACATACTCGAGGGTGAAACTGTAAAGTTGACACATTAACCAGTGCAGGACCAGGAGGAATCAGTTTCACTGCAGGATGATAGGGTTGATCCAAGACTGGGTTTTACACCAGATTATGAGTGTCAACAAATTCAATGTGATTCAAGAACAGTCTCTCTAACTTTGTAATCTCTAACTGACTTAATGACCTAATTAGAATTGTTACTGCTACCCGTAGTAGCCCGTTTGACTAATGAACTAACGTGAGCCATCAAACTAGTCTGAAGTTCTGTTAATCACTTATGAATTTAAGTCAGAGGGTTTGTTGTTTTTCATTGATGGAATTATATTTCTTGTGTAGTATCCAGACAGACATTTTGAAATCTCAACGTTTAAAGTTTTTTGCAAACCAAAGCTTCTGCTATCGGAATGATTGTAAGGACGCGACAGTGACGTAATAACATTAACACGCAGTGTTCTCTAAGGAAACCTTCTAACCCTGCATCATCAATCAATCAGTGCTAATCATTGCTGTAGTGACTACTAATGTAGTCCAAAATTACTGATTTGATTGGTTAAATAAAAAAAAAAAGAATTCAAGCAGTGGTAAGTTCAAGTTCTTTGTCCATCTTCAGAGCTTTTAAACTCTTTTTACTTCTCAATGCTGGAGACAACTGTGACTGGAGGCAGATAATGTTTGGTAGACTCCATATCTCAGGAACTCCTTGAGGAAATTTCTTCCCATTTGGCCAGTTTAGACGAAAGATTCACAACAAGACCAAACCGTTGAAGGTAAAGTTGCAGCCCTGTAAAGTGGCCCCTCCCACCTCGACCTAAGCAGGACGTCGTCCATGACTGAAGTTTTTGAAATCATCTGTGGCTGGTATTGGAACGTGCGGCAGGTCATCTGTTTCATAGATCAGCTGCTTAGGACATCAGCTAGTCAAAATGAGAGAGGAAACAGATGATAGACGTATCAATTTGTTAGTTACAGCAGTGTAAACATGCAGTGGTATTAAGTTTCAACATGTCTTATCATGAGTCTTTTGTCTAAACTGGCAATTAAAGCCTCTAATGTGATTTTTGCAAATGTCTTGTTTGGTGGCCACTGATACTTCCAAAACCTAGAAATAAATCCCTTTACACTAAGATGCTATTCAATTCCAGCTGACTCGGTGCAGTGTCACTGTCCTCAGAAACAGCTGTCTCTGTCAGGGGTGCTGATGAAACTGGAGCACGATTCAGAATGACTTCACTAAGATGATGTCAGAAAGACCCCAAACTACAGTTCAGTCACAACGATAAACTTTAAGCCATTTGCAGTAAGTTTAGTTTGGTGGTACGGCTCGGTTCTAGGACCTCCCTGCCCTTCTGTGTGCATACATGGAAAGCCATAGGCAGGGAGATCAGCAGCAAAGACCCCCATCTTCCTGATGAGTGTGTTTTAGTGTAATAAATAGCATGTTAGTCTAAAATAACAACATAATATGCTACGTCGTTAGCCATCAGTATCTTCCATCATTACAAACAAGAACACCACTTGACAAAACAAAAGCATTTGATGCACTGATGGAAGCTGTTATCAGCCATAAAGCACTTGACTTTATTTCCTTAGTGGCCTTTTCTTCTGTTGTACGTGTGCCTTTGTTGATTTGGTTTGCAGATTAATGTAGATTATTTTGAAATCGGTATAAAGCCTCAATCTGCTTTTATGAGTCTGTTTATGTCTGAATATGCCACAGCGAAGATGATCTGATTATACTGAGTGAAGTGAGCTTGCAGTGCAAGGTCACACTGTGACTTTCCACTTCTTGATGGGTTTTTGGAGCTCACAGACAACAACAGTATAAGAGAAAACTGAGGCTGGAGTGCTGTGTGTGACCTGACCTGCAATAAGAGAGGATCATATGTATTTCGGACA
Source organism: Macroramphosus scolopax (assembly GCA_901007825.1). Lineage (NCBI taxonomy): Eukaryota > Metazoa > Chordata > Actinopteri > Syngnathiformes > Centriscidae > Macroramphosus > Macroramphosus scolopax. The sequence continues at coordinate 32,357 of CAAKHC010002104.1, read as the reverse complement.
CATCCCCAATATCTGGTTCTGTCGGCTACTAGCTTCTGCCTTCGTGTCATTTCTCGCATGTGTTTAAGGGACAGAATGTAGTTAGGACACCAAACAGATTCAACAAGATCCTGGCAGATTATCCTTAATGTGTGACCCCCCCCTGTCACCGCTCAGTCATGTAGTGTGAGCAACAACAACTAAGATTGTGCAGAGCGAACACTACACCGATCTGACAGCTTTGAAAGTCTTGTGTGAGCTTTGCATAAGTCTCATTATGTCTCCGCCCATGATGCATGAGACCATGTCAAGCCTTTGTAACAACACATGTACCCGGCTCACTGTGTTCCTTTTCATTTCTGTTGTGTGCAGTCCTGTCTGAAACTGTTTACATTAAACCATGTTGACATCGGCTATCCTGCTGTCTTGTCTCTTGAATTCTGTAGCCTAATATAACTTAGAGATGAGTTATAAAGGACAGAGAACGTCGTGCTGTACAGATTGTAAAGCCCAGCAAGGCTTTCTGTTTGTGATTTGTAGCTGTAGAAATAGATTTGAATTTATAATGTCGAAGGAAAAGGTTTGGAATTCTTACAGCACAACAAGCGCTGAAGAAGCTGGTGGCAACCAAAAACTGTCCTGTTCATTGCATTACATGTTAAAACAAAAGACATGCATTTGCACACTTCAAAAATGGGTATGCGGACAATATTTTGAAAACCACCAGAGGATATTAAAGCTGCAAGTTTCCTCCATGTATGCTGGTGGGTTGGCTGAACAAACAGCATCAGCATGTGTTCCACATGTGCAGTGCTTAAAACTATGCTGCATTGCTTCATTTCCATGCATCCCAAACAAATAATCGGTATCGAACAATGATATATATAGTATATAAATATGAATATATATATATATATATATATATATGCTGCTGAAGGATAACTGAGGACGAGGCAGAGCCAAGTCTGACTATAAACTTTATCACAAAGGAAAGTTCTAAACCAAGTGTCCTTGTCGATAGAGTTTATAGTTAGGGCCATATATGTATTTATGTGTGTACAGTTTGTGTTATTGTATATGTGTATATATGTATGTGGATATGTAGTATATATATGTGTATATGTATGTGTATATGGTTATTTTTCAAGTCCACCAAATGGTTTTCTGTGTTTTGGTCTTTTCTCGTAGAATTGTAGTTTTCGTCTCAACGTTGCAGCTTTGTTCTGCCTGCGTCTGTGATGAAGATGTAGGATGAAGACATCCTCGTAGTGATAAGGGTTAGGGTCATGGTTAATATAAGTAGAAGGTGTGCGTGCGAGCCTGTTAACCGACTGTTGAGGCCGCAGCCAGCGATTGTGTGCAGGCCTGCCCTGTGGCTTTATGCTGCTGCACATCCCCACTGTGGCTGGCATCCTTCCGGCAGATGTCCCAGCACTAAGCCGAGGGGAATCCTACCACAAGCCAAGGTTGCGTAAAGAACGACCCGTTCCCCAATGTTGTTGGTCTTCACCTCAGCCGCTTCTCATCGGAAATGTAAAAGGTGTAACTGTAACGGCAACCTTTGCACTGCAGGTCAGGCCGGTTGAAGAAGTGTGTCTCTGTCTCCCTGGACATGCACAGGTGTTGTTTATGGTGTAACTGCCACACACAGATTGTATTATTGACTCGGTTTTGTATTCTATATTTGAGTACCACTTTTGTTTTAATCATATTTTGGATCTTTTTATACACCATGGCCATTAGACAGGAAATACTTAACTCAAATGTTAAGATAAGATAAGAGTCGAACCGACGACCAAATAGAAAATGAAAGGAATTACAAATGTACTCAGAGAACTAAATCCTCCGCCAAGGCCAACAGTTAACTCTTCTATTATTTTTCATCAAGGTCCATCTGATATTTCCTCATAAATTCTAAATCACCATTCCTTGTTCTAAATGACCGGAGGTGCCTTCACGGCTTTGACACTTGGCCTCTGAGGAGTTTCACTGAGGCGCTTCTTCTTCTTGACAAACTGGCACTCGGAGACAGAAGATACACCAACGCTAATGTAAATAAATGTTGTTTTTTTGTATGTTAAACAGATCTCACATTAAATATAATGATTTCTTCCTTGGCCCTTGTTACAGCCCTCCAACAAGTTGAGTGAAAATCATCTCGTAGGTTTTTCGTAATCCTGCTGACAGACATTGAAACTGTGATTTTATTAGGATTGCTCAAAGGCAACTTGAGGTGATAGCAAATAAGTGATAGAGTCAGAGTCCATGTCCGCTTTTACCAATCAATATTGCACTATTTACCAAATGTTGAATAGCTTCGTAACCTGATGAATGCAGATGACACACAATAATTAAGACTCAGTATACCAGCAGATAACTGTGTAATCACAACTAGTGCTGCCAACTGTCCTCGATGATCTCATCCGAATATCATTCTTTAGTTTTTAAGAATTTTTTTATTTTATTTTCAGATTTTGATTGCTAAAATGTATCCAATTCATAACATACTATGCACTGTGGATACAAAGGCTTTACAAAGACATACAGACTCTGCATGGACTGTTGCTCCAACACGTCACCGCCACGGTGAACTGGGCAACACTGCACTGTGAACAGATAGAAGAGAATGTGGATGCTGCTTTTTGTTCCTGGATAAAAATCACCAAAACGTTTCTTTTTCTCAACTGATTGAGTACTTTTTTGTAATTAAGGACTTGTGATCTAAGTTGATTAGAAAAAACGTTTTGTCTCCAGTTACTTAGAATATAGTTATTTAAATAAGGACAACAGAAGACTATTGTACCATTGTTTAGCCCTTTGTTCTCAGTCCTTCACATTCCTCATTTCTATCTCCATCCACCATCAGCTTCACTTAGACTGTATTACTACATATATATCTCCGTGAATGCAGTATATTACATTTGTAGTACATGCAGTTTGGCCAGTAAGATGCCATATATTTAAGGATGCCCAATCCATGCTTGATAAACTTTGTCGACTTCATTCATTTTCACCACATCAGTGATTTACTTAAGAAAAAAAGGGGTTTTCTTTGTTATCTATTACTGCTAATGTTATATTGCAATGTTGTTCTGCTGCTCCAGGTTAACTCGCCCTGTATTGGGAGTGATGTATTAGTTGTGTTATGGCGCCCCCTGTGGCAAGTTAGCGGATGTACAGCATCATTGCCTTCCTTACAAATATATTGTTGTGAAGAGGCATATTGATGGGAAGATATTAACCATAGGACAACATATCTCTCTTGGACTCAACAGAGGGAGAGGTGGGGGGATGAACCTGACTTCTACTAGTTCCAGTAGCTCTGTGTTGTATTTCTTTATGAGCCAACAAGTGTTCATTTGTCAAAAGCTGAAGAGAGCATTTGCAACCTGTGATTTATATGACAAATGCAATGCCATAGACCTATAATAACTGTAGCTGTATTCAACATGCGTTATGTGTGGGTCACCCAAAAAATGAAGAAACAATGTCTTCTTGGTATTACCCTTTGTCTCTGAAAAATTTGACCTGCTCCGTGTCCCATCATAACCAAACCTTTCCATATTATCTTTAAAGCAGCAATACAATCCACAAGGTTTAGATCAAAAAGTGTTTGACGCATCTTACTTATCAGTAAAATGTCATTTGAGGTTGAAACACATTTAAAGGGACAATACGACCAGTGGCACCAATTGCAGCTCCTTCATCGTCACGTAACTGTTAGTTCATTCAGACAAGTCATGTTGAAATGTTTATTAAAATAGCAGAACATGGTTCCAGTTTGGCGTCCACGCCACAACCTCATCGCTCCATGCAAGTGTTGACATCGACATCATTTGTAGAAATTCAATATGATTTCTTTTACATCTCCATGCTGTAATGAAGACGACTCTCTGCAGGTGTCCCTCCTCTCATCAGAGAAATGTTACTGAGCATGCAGCTCTTTCGCCCTTTTTCCATCCAGAATGAGAGGAGTTGTCAGTGTCTTCCCACTCAGCAGTTGTTCCAGACCCTGGCAGACGGAGATGAGCATATTAAGATTGTACAATTATTAAGACAGAAGATCAAAGCAGTATGTTCATTTCAACTTAAAATATTAAAAACGTTTAATTTAAAAAAGGAGCTACCACTAACTGCTCAATATGTCTCACCATTCTATCACTGGCATCCGACAACTGATCTTTGCTCTCAAATATCCCTTCATAGTTATTTTATAACGTTGTAAAGTTCAGATTCTCACCTCTCCAAAGTAAGAGACCAGCGGGGAAATCTCACATTGTGCTGGAGGATTGTCTCCTACGGATACGTTACTGACACACACACACACACACAGGTTTTTATTTGTATACAAGAAACGTGGTTAAGACCTCATTTGTCTTGCCAGGTTACAGCTCTGTCCACATGTGACCGTATTCAAACACTAGGTGGAGTACGTGTAACATTCACTCAGGGTACCTGATAGAAGAGTAAATATCCTGAGTGAGTAAGAACTCTTACCTGACTGACGGAAGATGGACATTCCCATGTTCATCCAACAGTTTGGCTCCAGCCGCTGTGACCCAGCGACAGTGCTGAGCCAGCAGAGAGTGTCTGGCTGTGGTCGGGTTGTCTGTGGCTGTCCCATCAGCATTTTTCAGGGGGGAGAACTCCTCTTCCCTTGCGACATCAAACACAACAAAGTTCCTTCCAAAGAAAGATAGTGAATGTTTTAATTTCACAAAAACAAAATATAGGAAAGAAAAATATGCGGGGAGCACCGTGACTGGACGGATAACACAAAGGTCAACAATACCTTGAGAATGCAAAGACATCAAAAACGAATTTTTCCATCTTTATGCCGTTTGGTTTGACGGGTTTGACCTGATTACCACACGCGTCCACATATGGCACTTTCTTGATTGCGACATGTTGTTTCAGTTGGCCTTCGAAGTTCCTGTCAGACGACAACAAAGAGTCCACTGATGTACATCAAACCCATCTTGTCTGTTGTTCTTTTCTATGGCTTCTATATAAACAAAACTGTATGTGACAGTAAAGGCACGTACTCTGCTACATCCTGCAGGAAAGCCCTGGTAAAGAAATGAATGCAGATGTTTCCAGCACTATAGACCAACTCTCCTCCGGGTCCTTGAAGTGCAGCCGTCTTCGGTTGGATCTCACTGTACTCCACCACCTGGGAGATGCCTCGCACCCTGCACACCACCCCCACTGGCTCCGCAGCGTACGCCTTCTCCACCACCTGACACATGACATGATGTGGAAGTATCGAAAAGGGATGTGTTTAGCCGCAGTTCTGTACTTTACACATAACAATCTTCTCTTGGAGCTAACTTTTCCAGCTGGATAACACTATCTCTTTTAGTTTCTGTGGTTAATATCACTCTACCTTGGCACCGCAGTCGGCCCCTTTGCTAACACAAAACCCAATAAACACAGGATCGGCCATCTTCACCAGGATGTTGTCTACACAGTACACATGCAGGTACTCCACTCCCCTCCTCTTCATGTCCTCCAGCACCTTGTTGTCCAACAGAGCCCGGTACAGACCACCATTCCCATCTGACAGAGAGCGCAGTGGTTTTAGAATAATGTCTCATCACCTCAAACAATTAATGAATTCACTGGTGTTTGTCACGGGGTCTCCTGATTTAACACCAACCTGGGGCCATGGCGAGCTTCCCTTTACTCTGAAGGATGAGTTTACCATCAAGGGTTACTGCTGGGATCATCCTTTGCTCAAACATAACCACGTTTGATGGCTCCAGGCCAAAGTAGTTGTTCTCCTTGAAGAACCTCTCAGTGGGAGCCAGAGTGAAGTCACTGGTCATTATGTACCTGACGAGTTACCAAAGCACACACACCAGTTTGTTATATGTCATCTGCTTTTATTGTGTATTGTATTAAGATATAATCTTCTGCCACATGATCAGAGTAGTGAAGAAAGTTCGTCATAATGTCTTACCATGGAACGGTGCAGTTTGACCCGTGCTTCACGTCTGTCAGCTCCTGGATTTTACGAATGCGCTCCGCCTGGATCTGGTACAAGGTTTTTCCACTTGGGAGCCCAACGCTATACATCCCTTTGGGATACTGAACACCGAGACGGGTCCCCTGACCACCGGCAAGGAGCAGGACTCCAACACGATTCTGTGAGATTTGCAAAAACCCTGAAAAAAAGAATGAAACCATGAGCAGACGTACAAAAGTGCATTTTATTTATTTTTAATAAAAGTCAACATACTTTAAAACACCTGGTCTAAGTAAGACACAAACTCCTTGTGACATACTGTGTCAGATTTATAAAGCACTGCATACACATACACTGTTATATAGACCTTGATCCTTGTGTACTTGTACACGCACACGCCTGATTTCCGATCTAACAATCAGCCATAAATGGAATCATTTCTACACAAGGCCACTAAAAGGACAGCAATGAAAGTAATTGTGTGACGTCAAGCCTGAGGTGAAGAAACACATCAGTCGGCACAATTCAAGACTGAGCAACTGGTGGGGGAGAGGGCACATCACCTCTAACAGAACTAAACTCTTCCATTTGCAAAAGATGCAAAGATACACTCCTTTTGGACAATTTGACTGCTAATTATATTTTAAAGGAGTATTTTAAAACTATATGTGTCTGATTTGTCCAGTGTACTAGTATGTGGTATTGATTCAGAGTCACATGACATGGCTGCTATTGAAAGAAATATTTAAAATTATTATTTTTCCACGGAAATATTCATGGAAACATTATATTACATTACTATATATTATTATATTACTCTGTTATGGGCAAGTTAGAATGATGGTATCAAAATAACAATAATTTTGTCCCTGAGACAATAATTTATTGATGGTCCCTAAGTGAAACCACTGTTTTTGGGAGCAAGAGCTCAGAGGTCTCGCTGCTGACGCTGGGATGAACATCTGTCAAACATTAAACCTACAAGTAACTTCACCGAAGTCGGGCTAATGTAGAGTTTCTAACGGACTGCACCAGTAATATTGAAATTCACCTTCATTTTCCCACTTTGCAAGTGAGTTTCCGTCACTTGTCCTCACGCTGCCGATGAGCTCTGCAGGGACTGGCTCTAAGTGTTGGTCCAGGCTGCCAGCCGGGGACCCAGCAGCCTTCACAGCCCCTTCACAGTGCTCCTTCAGTCCCGTCAGATCCAGCCCAGACAGCTCCTGCAGGAAACTCTCCCTCTCATTCTCCTGCAGCTCCGGCCAGTACTGCAGGACGTGAGACTGCCCCGCACTTTCCAAACTCTGCCTGACTCGCTCCAAGGAAGACATTTGATCTTGCTGTCCAGGTTCAACCTGTTACACCTACAAAGCAATGGTGCTAACGTTCAGTGTGTCTGCAGCTGGCAGGGAGGACTTCAGTGAATGTCTCAGACCAACTCGTGACTTCAGCTGTCTGAGCGGATGCGGACGGACATTAGTGCGCATGGCATGGACCGGAATCACGGAAATGATGTCTTTGCATTAGTGGGAGACAGAAAATATGGACATAAGGACGAAGGAGTATTTGAAAAGTAAAGAAAAATAAAAACCAGTTATACTAGCGCTTGTAGCCAGTCATTGTGGAAAGAGGTACAGTGGCGTGTCCAGGATGTCTATTCTGAGGGGGCCCAAGTGGGGCACTGTGCTCCCACGGGTCAGAATAGAATTTTTTTTTTGTTTCAGCTCCCACCACATCCCTTTATATCTTGCACAATATGCTTGTTGCAGTAGATGGTGTTATCAGCTTTAGTCAGTTTTGAGGCATTCAACCAGTATTCACCTCTTGGCCCTATGTTCTTATTCTGTGTTACTGAAAATACCAAATTGAGACACAATTTCACCACCGGAACATCCCTTTTACACAATAAATTTAATTTGTGAAGTATGCATGATTAAATGGGACATGCAAAACGTTCTCAACCCTACAAAGTTAAACAATGAATATTTACATAGCATCGTTGTACCAAACAATTACACTGAGGTTACTTCCAGGTCAACACGGGATTTTCATCATAATAAGGTGGTTCACTTTTTAGCCCCCAGACACACATACATGCACACACACTCTTCACTATTGGGTACAATAAAATGTAAATCTATTCTTCTTATACGGGACTTTTAGTTTATTCACTACCAATCACCTTGATATGGTGTATTAAGAGTTTGGAGTTTTGTCTCTCGCAGTACCCACGCTTCCTGAAGGCATCATGACTGAGGAGGCTTATCCAGCCTTGTTTGTCACACTGTCCATAATTCCATACTAGTAGTATGCGTTTTCGAAAACAGTCTCTCATGTCCTTCCCCGGCCCCTGTACCTTGAAAGGTCTCGTGACCTACCCTGGCCAATCACAGCTGACAACTGGAAC
>CAAKHC010002104.1:6120-23983 GCA_901007825.1 Macroramphosus scolopax | reverse complement strand
AGCCCCCAGACACACATACATGCACACTCACTCTTCACTATTGGGTACAATAAAATGTAAATCTATTCTTCTTATACGGGACTTTTAGTTTATTCACTACCAATCACCTTGATATGGTGTATTAAGAGTTTGGAGTAATATCTCTCGCGGTTCCCACGCTTCCTGAAGGCATCATGACTGAGGAGGCTTACCAGCCTTGTTTGTCACACTGTCCATAATTCCATATACGTTTTCGAAAACAGTCTCTCATGTCCTTCCCCGGCCCCTCTACCTTGAAAGGTCTCGTGACCTACCCTGGCCAATCACAGCTGACAACTGGAACGCGACGAGAAAAGACAACAACAACAACACAACAAATGCTAAAAACGAAACGGACGATTTTCTACTTACTGCGTTCATGTTTTGCTCCCGGAGTCATCATAGTTATCGGTTTATCGTAGTAAACAAACATTCTGTAATAATGTTTTTGGATTTGCAGTGTAGCGTTACTGGTCGGTCGCGCGAAACATAATAACCTCGACTGTCACAACATAACAATTATTGTTAATGCTAGGTTAACCGTTTATTCTCTGACTACGTTATCTGGCTTTCTGACAGATAATGTTTCCGTCACATCGGTATTAACATCTATATTTGTACACCCGATATATTTTTGCTAAAGCTAATTGCACACGGACAGTGCTGATGATAGCGATGGATGCTCTAACATGCTAGTACCATGTTCAAAAATGTGTTTGGCTCAGGGTTTCTGGTAAGAACCGCTCATGTGATTTTGACATGGGTCATAACGTTAATACTCTTCCTGCATGATACAGGTAAGCCTGTCATATTTCCATATGATGAACACATTAGCTAACTTTCTGCTATGAGAGTAATCTAATACACCGTGTTCATGGCTTCCTGTGTGTTTCTGTTGCAGAGTTGAAGAAGCAGGAGGAGACAGGCCAGCTGGTCCAGCCGGTTCTGTTCGTCCTGCTGGTGCTGGTGTCAGTGTTACTTTATTTTGCTGTTTCTCTGATGGACCCAGGCTTCATCGTGTCGGATGACAGTGATTTACAGGTGATTAATTAACCTCATAAGCAGATGGTTTGCCTGGGGCACTTTGAATATTGTCATTGGTTAATGACTGCAGTCAGTAAACCTATATGCCAGGGCCAAGTACTTTCGGAATATTATGAGTAATCTAACAAAATGATTTAATCTAATTCATAGTACGTTGTGGAAACATATGCAAATGCCAAACAAGAAAACGGGGAAAACAACATACTAAGAATTATGTTATTGGAAAAGGACTAATTCTGACAAATTTCTCCCGTGTTGTGCAAGTTCACGCTCGGACTGACAGAGGAGCAACAGGACATGATCCCACCCACCACCAAATCCCTTCGACAGCGGCGCTGTGGCCACTGTCTGCTTCAGGTACGCCACGTGCTGTGTCAGTAAGGTATAGATGACAGGAGGATCGGGTTGTTTAGGGTGACGGAACCATCACAGTTAGAAATACATGCCAAAATGTGTGAAGCAGAAGGGTGTTGAAGTCTGTCATAATAGTTTTTGTTTTTCTAAGTCACTGCTCTTCATGTCATACTATCTAAAGTAAACACCTGCACACGGTATTTGTATAATTTGTCATTTCTCTTCCTCCGTGGTGCACGTGTGGCGGAAATATGACACTTGAAGTTGAACAGTATTTGTAGGATACCTGACTCGGATCGAATAACAGACGGGCCGTCAGGCAACACGTTCTATGTTACACCACTTATGACACAGAATCAGCTGTCATTCAGGCAGTTCGTCTTTCTGTAGAATATGGAAGGACTGATTGTCCTATATTCTGGCAAAGTGTTTTTGTTTAGTTTTCTCAGAGTTATAATCACTGTTTGGAGCTGGAGCCTTAGAGCTATTGAACCCTAATTTTTATATATGGGTCAGAGAAAATGTTCGCTCATCGTAACAATGACCTTTATTTTGAGCAGCAGCCAATGAGATCGAAGCACTGCCAGACGTGTCAGCACTGTGTTCGGCGTTATGATCATCACTGCCCCTGGATTGAGAACTGTGTTGGCGAGAGGAACCACCGCTGGTTTGTGCTGTACTTGGCCGTCCAGCTGCTGGTGCTGCTTTGGGGGCTGCACATAGCCTGGTGAGTAGCCAGAGAGACGTCTCTTTTGTCCTTGATGTCACCAGTCATCAATCGCTGCTCTCCCTGTGTGTTTCCTCAGGACAGGTTTCAGTTACTGGCCGACCTGGCAGATGTGGCTGCGTACCAACGGCATGCTGTTGGCAGTCGCTGTCCTAGTAGCTCTGCTCTCACTGATCGTGCTGTTGCTGCTCGGCTCACACCTCTACCTGGTTTCACTCAACACCACCACCTGGGAGTTCATGTCACGCCACCGCATCTCCTACCTCAAACACTGCGGCACCGATGAAAACCCGTTTGACCGCGGCACATTCCACAACCTTTGGGTGTTTTTCTGTGAGTGGGGCACAGTGGTGTGGGAACAGGTGTACTTTAGAGAGGGCAGCGAACAAATCTAGAAAAAGAGTGCATGTCACACCCGAACAACGAGATTCATTAGTGTTGTGTTTAGTTTCTATTGATACTCGTGTTGTTGTGGGAGAACAACAAACCTTTCCTTTCTTCTTGAGAAACTCTCCCGTCAGTGGCTCAGTACTGCAGCAGGTTGTTTACTTGTGTTATCCTGTTATTTTAATGAAAATCCTCCTCCGCTCTACTATGACTGTCAATAGACCGAGGGTGTTTCTCAATGTGAAGGATACGTCCTGGCCCCCAGAATGAGGCCCCTTGCTGCTATTTCCCACCTCTGGACAACATGTTACCACCAACAAAGCAAATGTCCTTATTCCAACAACTGTTTACAAGCATTCAAGGACACAACTCCCCTTAAACAGACCTCTGAGGTCCCACACTTAAGGCTTGTTCACACACACACACACACACACACACACACACACACACACACACACCTTGACTCAGTACTGCTTCCCCCACTGAATCATCTATGTGGACAATAATTATTTATTTTGAATTTGACTCTGTATATATATATATATTATTTATTCATTTATTTATTTTAGATGCATGTGTAGACGGTCAAGATCTGTTGCTTGTCACCTGTAGTGTAGACAGTTGGTTTAATGTGAAACATGTTTTTTTTTTAGTTGTTGAATCCTTTATACTGCTTGGCGTTTCCACAGGTTGAATTCGCCTGAGAGCAAACGGTTAGATAAGCTGATGGACTGATGACGAAGAATCACTCTTCTTCACAAAGAATTGGTTGTAATCAACTCAAGTTTGCAAACCTTAGTGGGTTTATTATGCGTATGTGTACAAATTGTATTTAATTCCGCCGTGATGTACAGGATGTCTTCAATCTAAAGCATTTGAAGCTATTTTATATTGCAGAACATTATTGTATTATACACTGAACAGAAATATAAACGCAACACTTACGACTTATGTGCTTCAAAATTTATAACAGGTACAGTATTGACTGACCCAATCGGCTTTTTCTCAAACAAGTTCAGTAACCAGCACCGTAGAGAAAGTGGGCTCAAGGTCAGAGCCTGTTGATGCAAGATGCAAATCATGTAAATACTTTGTACTTTTGTGGATTTTGCTAACTAGGCCTGTTATATTTTTGTATTTGTAGATAGGTTTTTTCCATTTTTCTTGTAAATAGCACTGAAGTTGTCGGGATTAAATGCCCTTTTCTTTTAACTTGCTTTAGGTTTAGTAATCGATCAATTGATCTGCCAACCGACTTGCCATCTTGCAACGTGTTAATGTCCCTCTCCCGTGTTGTGACATCTATGTCATCATGATGTGACACATCTGGAGGATTCATGACTTTTAATCAGTACTTGATATTCTGCACGTGTGCAAGAGGTGGATCATGTTGGCAAAGAAGAAGTGCTCAGTAAAAGAAGAGAAAAATGGAGGCAACAATACAAGTTTTGCGTCTATATTACTGTTCAGTGTATCATATTATAAAGGGTTTGAACAAGAAAATTCCTTTTTTGTATGAAAGGATAAATTTGATAACTACTGTAGAACAGCAGCTAAACTACAGAGTTTTGAGTGCAATACGTTGTTCGGTGTTTCCCTTTTAGCATTCCCCTGATCAATAGTCAGGCTTAATCTGTCCCCGTTGACATGTGCTCCTCAGGACATCAAGGTCAAATTAGCTTTGGGGTCTTTAAATTCAGATGGGTCTGTCCCGCTACAAGCTGAGTAAACCAAACAACACGGGAGATGGCCGTCATATAAGACTGCTACTTCCTGTAAGTCATTGTTGTAGTACAAAGTGAAGTATAGTAGATGTGAATAAGCACAAACCTCCGACCATCGTAACAGTGTGTACTGACTGCACGGAGGCCTCTGGTGTCACCTGCAAAAAGAAAAGAGGAGCTCCATAGTTTGTTTTTGATAAAAGTATAAAATCGAAATACAACCAAAAGGAAATTCAGAAGCTAAAAGTAACACACTCAGGAGGATCCACAATAATGATTTTATTTACACACAGAGGAAAGAATGAAGACGTCCAAGGTGGCGGATCTTTCGTTCATGCAGATTTTTTTGGTTGACTCAGGTCGTAGCATGACGAGGTTTTTGTGAATTCATTTAACTTGATTCTTTATTCACACCTTGAGATGACAAAGCCTCGTTTTTTTGAACAAGTTATTTTCTTCTTATTTAATATTAATGACAGCTGTTTTCAGTCACTCGCACTGTCGGGCTCTGAACATTAACCCTGTAAGAAAGCAATAAATGTGATGTTGGATTTAATGTGCAGCCGTAGTTTTGGACAATACGCTGATGGTCTCCGGTGTCGGAGTCAGTGAGATCTCTGGCTTCTGGGATTTTACATTCAATTCTTGTACTTTTAAAGTAAAATGCAAAGTTTTTTTACTTCTTTGAAAGTAGGTCTATTGTATACATCAATAAATGTTTCTGAGGGGATTCTTGGTCATTTAAAGTCCAGCAGAAAGAGATTTCATCACTCGTATGTTTCTTAATGTGGTTTACACTCAACTGCTGTGTTCTGTACAAGCATTATCTTCATGGTAGCAGTCGAATTCAGGTAGTTATAGTGTGGTATTTATACGAATATACACGGATCACTTCCAGTTCATGTTAGGTTGTACAAGTGTAACTAATGAAGTGGCCATTGAGTGAGTATTATACTTCATTTAACCATTTGTCTAATTTCATCATATTACAGTGAATCCCAAACACACTAGAGGAGGTTAACAAAACAGCGTTAAGTTAGATGAAGTAATAGAAATACAATTATACCTTGCAGGACTTTCTACTGCGAAGGCAGTGTTGTTCTGAGTACCACTGACACGCTGCCCTTTTGTTAGAAAAAAGGCATCAACTCTTTCACTTGTGACACACTTCATACAGTTTGTAAAATAAGTGCTCAGCCTTTGGGTCCATCAGCTCGGTGACAGAAACAAGCCTGAAGTCTGATTTTGTTATGTGTACCTGAAGTATACCTGCAGTGTTGTAGTGAACAGGCCACAGAGGTGATGTTAGCTACTGCAGTCTGCGCACCATTTCAGCTTCTCTTGAAATATAAGAGCTTGTGGAAAATCAATGTAGAAACAACGGCTGCAGTGTTTGGTACAGAGGTTGAATCCCTTTGGTCAACTCATGAGGGTGAAGTCAAAGTCAGCAAAGATGTCTTGTTGCTCTGCGGTGAGGATGCAAGGAGTCCGCGGGAGAGTGAGGACCGGCTTGAGGCGGGTGAACTCCTCATCGAAGTTCCTGACGTCCTGCTGCGCTGAGATGACCGGCAGGAAGGGGGGCTTGACCTTCTTGACCAGTAGAGCGTCCCAGTCCACTCCCTGTTCACAGACAAGAAGACATCAAACTGACACCTGCAGTAACTGTACCAGTACTTTTTCTAAAATTTAGTTCGCTGGTTATTCTAACAATAAACAAGATATCTTATTTGAACGAAGGTTTGGTTTTTCTACTTTTCTGAAGGATAATAAGATAATAGTGACGCACTTGGGTTGAAACTTACCTGGAAGAATTTGTGTGATTTGATCTGCGAGGCGTCTTCCTCTCCTGCACCGAGTCTCTTCTCAGGATCTTTCTGCAGCAGCTGAAACACAGTGAGAGGGAGTCACAACCATTAGGTCATTTAAAGTTCAATACTCAGGAGAGTCTATGAGCAGCAGGGACTGTAATAAACACTCTGGAGTGAGATTGTCAGCTGAAAATCTCATGAAGAGAAACCAAATCTGAGTCTGAGCCCAACCTTCTGAATGAGGGACACAGATTCAGGGGAAAGGAAGCGGGGGAACTGCACGTCATCATTTACGATGCTGTCAAACACTTCTTCCTCATCATCGCCTGGGAAGGGCGACTGAAAGAGAAGAGTGCAGTTTCATTACTATCCAACAGATCAACACCCCATTCGGACAGGATTTACATCTGTAGGACAGGTGGGTGTTTACACTGACCTCCCCCGCCAGCATCTCATAGATGAGGACCCCGAGCCCCCACCAGTCCACACTGCGGGTGTAGTTGCTCTCTGTCAACACCTCTGGAGCCAGGAACTCTGGTGTGCCGCAGAACGTTGAGGTGCGATCCCAGTAGCCCATACCTGCACACACAACGCAGCATGTACAGTGGAGGACGGAAGTATTTGATTAACTACAAAAGATTTTCTTACCTTCTTTGCACAAGCCAAAATCTGCTATCCTGACAAATCCATCTGCATCCATCAGCAGATTATCCAGCTTCAGATCCCTGGGACACAAACACAAACATGCTTTCATACACATTGTGCGTGTGTGTGTGTGTGTGTGTGTATGAAAGCAGAACTGACCTGTAAACTATTTGTTTTTGGTGGAGAAACTCCAGACCCAGCAGCACACATGATGAGTAAAACCTTGAAGCAGAGAGGAAATGAAGATGATACAGACATGCGTATATATACACACATCATACACACAGCATTACAGAGAGTGCGTGCTCACCGGGCCTGTTTCTCATTGAAGACGTTTGCGTGGATGTGTGTCATGAGGTCTCCTCCGGGGGAATAAGCCATCACGAAGCAAACGTGGTCCGCAGTCTGGAAGCAGCCGTGCAGATTCACCAGGAAAGGATGTTGTGAGGCGTTGATGACCTCAAAAATCCTTTTCTCACACATGAGGCTGAACACAAACACAGATACTAAAGCTTCAAGTCACATTTAACTCAATTAACTCATTCAGAATTGTAGGTCAAATGGATCTGCTGAGGTATTACCTTTCAACCTCATCACGTGTCACAATGTCTCCTTTCTTCAGTGCTTTGATAGCGTACAGTTTACCAGACTTCTTGTACTCTGCCAGCAGCACCTTGGATCAAACACACAGTATAAAAGACATTGTATGCATACGGTTTAACCTTCATTTTTCATTATTGAATGGGAGATTAAGATGAATGTTTACCTTTCCAAAGTGACCTCTGCCCAGAACTGAAATGCAGTTGAAGTCCTCCAGCTGCAGCCCCTTGTCCTTCCTACATGAAAATACAAAAATGTAACGAAAGTTAAAGGTTGCAAAACTTCTTACCCAATTTGAATAATTTCCTATTTGTTTCTATTACTTACTTTGAAGGTAGCTGGATGGAGGGAAGTCGCTTGGGCTTTGGGCTCTTTGCCATCAGGAGTCCGGTTATGCAGGAAGGGATCAGACAAAAGAGACAAACAATTCAACCAGTCAATCGCAAAGAAGAATTTAAAACAGATAAATCCTCCTTTATTTGTCATAAGTCATCCTGGTCATGGTTTAACTATCTGAGTGCCGTACAAAGCATGTGTCACAGATTTGCTTACCAGCAGAGAGTCTCTTATGTTCTTTCTTGGGGGATGTGGAGATCGGCCATGTTGGTCATTCAAGTCCAGACTCACCACAGGAGTTTCTCTGAAAGAACAGGAGGACAAGCTGTAATACTGTCAACAATCTACAGTGAAGTCTATTAGACCTACTGGTTTTAATGGCTGGAGGTAATAATCCTGACAGCTTTCAAAAGGTGTCATTAGTTGACCAGGTCTTTTATAAAAGAGATGGCTCTGGGTCACCACAGAGCCTCACCGTGCTGGAGAAGAGGTGATTGCTCTGGGGTCAGTGTTGGAGCCTGCTAATGGAGGGCTCATGGGCTCAAGGGAGCTGCAGGGAGGCAAGATGCTCATCATCAGACGGCCCCAAGTGGCAAAGTTCATGTTCATCTGAGCAGCACGCAGGAAGTGCTTCCCTGGGACGACGAAAGGACAAAGAAGACAGAGAGACACTACATTATCTCATGTCTATAACTGAAATATACTGTAGGTCACAGAACTACAACTAAAATCCATAACGTCAACAACGTCCTGACACTACGAATCTACTGTGTGTGAACGAGAAAAGAAAATCTGTGACTACCTTTCTCTTTAGGGAAAATTCTTTTTTGCCTCTGGAGCTTCGGGCGCCGCTCAATGACCGGATTAATAAACGTCACCTGCAAATGAACAGAGGACCTAATTATGACCCGGCAAACTAGGTTTAAAAGTATGTTATAAAAGGTTTATCGAATGCACTTTACAATGTAGCCTCTAATTCACCCATTCACACACACTCACACTCATTCGTGTCTCATACAAAGACAGGATCTGAAAGCGAGCACCTCAATGAAGAGGAGGCCTTGAGGCTCCAGCTGGAGACACATGCCGTGTCGCTGGTTATCCAGGAAGTCCTCCAGCCTCAGGAACTTCACACCACTTAATGCTCGCCAGTCTCTCCAGTGCACAGCAATCTCCAGCTCCCTGGACTAGATCCATACACACAATACAAATATTAATACATGTGTACAGGTGTTGAAAGGCCTAAAGGCCTTTGTGGTGGACAAGTGGAATATTTATCACATTCTTTTGTTTCATCAGAGACATCTCGTTCAGAAATCAAGTAACTGTTGAAAAATGTAGTTGTGAGTTGTATTTTGAATTGGTTGCTCAAGGAAAGCCACTGACCCGTTCCAGTTCAATGCTGAAGCTCTGGCCCCATGCTTCTTTCCCAAGCAGTCTCCAGCTTGTGTGCCCGACTATCCTGTTGTCCACCTTCAGCACAGCACTTATCTCCGCTGAGACACGGACGAAACAATATCACAGTCAGGTCAATGCTGTAACTACAACAACTGTGTTTTACTATACTGCCATTCATGATCTGTTTAGACAGCCGTCTCCATTTATTTAGACATAGAAATCCATTTACAGGAGCCATACTAAGTCAACTAAAGTGTATTACTGTCACTTACAGGACAAGTCTTCAGCCTTTGTTGTCCTGCCATTAGCACTGCGTCCTGACACTCCAGCTCTCATCTTAAGGGACTTTCCCTCTGTTGGGCCTCCAGGACTGGCACAGCCGACGGTTACAGGACCTCGGCCCGGGACAGACTCCAACAGGTCTTGACAACCCATCAAACATACTTCCAACCGACCTAGAAGTCAGTTACCAATTCAGTCTTGAGAAAACAATTCAATTGCTGAGAGTCACACAAAAAGATGAGGTTCGATGAACGTATGTATGTATAGTGGGAAATAATGGAAGTGACCTGTTAGACTGGCCGGTTTAAAGAAGAGGGAAGAGGAGGAAGAGGGAGGACTGCTGAAGGACTTCTTCGGTGTGCCGTAGGAAGGCGAGGTTCCCATCATTAGTACTTCTTCAATGGCTGCATGCTTGGGATGCTCCTCTGGCAGCTCACTTAAACGTTTCTCCAGTGAGAGACGTAACAAACACACCTTCTGAGAGGATTCCTGCATTCGGGCCTGGGCCTGAAGGACACACAACACTGACATAGTCTGGCATAATAGTTTTTCACTGCTGTAGTGATAAGCATTTGGCACACTCAAAGTACAGTTAAAATTGTAATTCCTTCCTCCGTCAATCATGATGTCACTTCTAATTCTTGAAAGTCAATACTAAAGGTACTCGTCTATATCTTCTCTGCGGACACAAAAGTGATCTGCTCACTCGTCCCAGACTATTGCCTGGTGTAACTCATGACTATCCAGCTAGAGGTACCTACCTCTGCAAGAATGCGGCGGTCCTGAATCTTACACGCATGCAGCTGCTTCACCACATTTTTGGCACCTTCTTCTACGGCCAATTCAATATTCATGTGATGTATGAGTTCGGCAACCCGCAGCTCCAGAAGACTGATCATCTCCACTGGATTACCTGCAGGAAGAGGAAGCATGTCAGACTCTAGGGATCATCAGCAGGTTAGCGAAGCTGGCAGAAATAGATACAGAGACGGGGAGAGAGTTAGAAAGACACACACAAATTACTGTTTTTATTTCATAACATTATAACACAAAGAAGCTGCCCTCCAACATATATGATACACCCTCCAGGTCGGCAGCTAACTGTTCAAATCATAGACATAATACTGATAGACGCTATTAGACCCTCACAGAAAATGAAGCAAAAAGATCTTGTCCGCCCCCTGGTGGCTGGTTGCAGTACAGGTCTTAAATCCCACCCCCTCCATGGTATCGATTGGGACTTGGGCCAAATTTAAAATACACGTCAGATAAAGTTTTCAAAGCATTTCTGTAATCTCAGGTAGCTCTTATCACACTGATGTGAGTTCAAGAGTTAATTCTGATAAGTTGGCTTTCGACTAGTTTTGATGCTGTAAAAAGGGGAAGTGACGTCATTTTTGGAGGCATTTAAGGACTTCTGTTTGAGAATTGTAAGCAAGAGAGTCAGGGGAAGATGTTTTCTTCACATGTGAGATGAAAATGCACCATAAAATCTGAACCCTAAGAGTCATAAAGGAGCCAAAGAAATAAAACATTTAGAGGAACATTTTTTTCAGTGAAAACATTTTATTCTTGGTAAATCCAAAAAGATCTGTAAATATACAGAAATAGAGGCATATACACACATCAGATACAGCAATGAAATGTAATGCAACTGATGCTCTCCTTTCACACGTAATCATCATCTCGCATCTCGCAGCAAGGCAGAGGGTCGTCATCCTGTCTTGATGCAGGTTGTGGACATGTCGGCTTCCTACTGCCCCTTGACTGAAGCACTCACTCATCACGTCATCCACATGATATGTAAAATATTGTATTAGAGTGGTCACATACTTGCTTTTCAAACAAGGACATTCCTGAATCCACCTACTTTCTACATATATATTATTAAGATAATAAATGTAATTGACCGTCTAAAACACTCCTAGAATCATAAGCTTTACATGAATTAGGAAAACACTAAATCATATCATGGCTACATTATCCTCGGAGTGCACATGTAATTCAATTTCACAACAAATCTGTTGAATGGCTTATTATATAAATACAAATGGGACATTAATCACGACGACCCAGTTCATTGATTTGATGAATGTTTGTTCCATTGTCCTCTATAAATACACCATTCTGCATTGGGAAATGTTACTGGGAAAACACTCTGATACAGTTACAAGAGAAAGCCGAGAGGAGAACAATACCACTAGTAGTTCTGGAGACAAATAATCAGCAGCGTTTGTTCTTTCTCTGAAACTGGTACAATTACAAAATAGATATACGCTGTTTCTACATCAACAGTTACAAGTTGATCTCATATTAGTGACTGGATCCTAATTAGCGGCTAAAAAGTGCTAAATAGCAGAAGAAACAAAAGGAAAAACACTTAGATACTTACGTCTCCACCATCAGCAGCTTTGTCTCCCAACAGTTGATGTTGCTTCATCTTCAAGAAAAATTTGTCGGCAAGTCCTGCTTCGTCCTGACCGAGGTTACTGAAACAGTCCCACTAAAATGGTCGGCACAAACGCAAAGCCAGCCGAAAAATTAAACGATAAACGGATGGAGCAGGGATAAAGACAGATTAGGGAGCGTCATAATGTCAATGAGAGCTTCTCTTTAAGTAAGACGGGGAACGAAATACCGAGCAAGCCACCGAGCTTCCCTCTGTTGTGCGTGTTGTTACCAGGCACAACAGACATGTATGTACTTTTAAGTCATAAGGCTGAAGTACCAGTGTAAACACAAATCACTGGTGTTTAAGTCAAAGACGACATGCAAGTCTGACTCGAGTCCAAACCTCTGTTCTGTATTAAGACAAAAATTGCTCGTGTAGTAAGATTTAGCACGTTTACCTTCCCGTTCTCCGACTTTGGCTTGACCGACTTTGATGATCTGCATCCGGAGCAACTCGATCTTAGTGCGGCTGTCCTGCAACATCTGCTGGGCTGTGCACAGCATCTTTCTGTCCTGGAAAATAAAGTGGAAAACTAATGATGATACTGATATCTAGCATATTCAGTTTCGGAAAAGTCGAGCCTCAGCTAGTTTGATTCTGTTAAAAGATCTGATGTGTGCTCAGGCATTAATAAGTACATGCTGACAGTGCCACTTTGTGTTGGCCTGCCTCTGTTGTCTTTCAGATTCACATTCAGGTTCTCCCTCATTGCCTGGCCCCTCCCACCTCCCTGACAGAGGTGTCTGACTGGAGCCCTTATGAACTGGGTGGTTCGAGATTGCCGTCTCTCTGTCCCTCCTGGAAGTCTGCTAACGTTCACACATTCAGCTTGGTTTTGTTTTGATTTAGTTCAGTGGTTTCGGTTCGCTACTGACCTTAAAGCTCTTAGTTTGCTTATGTGGAGTTGCTGTTGATAAATCATTTGCATACTTGAGATTCACTTTGTGGACTTTCCTTCTTAAATCTGTTCCTGAATGAGCTTTGCATGGATTTGGTGAAGTTCTGTCCACGATGATTTCAGCTACACGTTTGTGGCAGTTGTCGCGCCTGATACGGGTCAAGCATAAAGCTTCCAATTATGGACGGAAGGTACGACCTTAAATTCATGAAGATTGGACAGATGGTGATCCAGTTACACTCAGTATTTGCTGTGTTTGTTCCACCAATCTTGCCTGAGAAAGAGACATTTGTATCTCAGTTCCCCGAGGGTGCGTACCAAATTCAGTTGACACGGTCAAACATGCTTTTTAAGACCTCAATAAAATGTAATACAAGAAGCGAATGTTTTAAACCTACAAAGATAATTAGGTTGCATGAATATTTATCTCCTGTCCTCAAGTACGCTGAGTCAATGTCGAGCAACCACTACAGACAGATCTTGGAGAACCATCAGAAAACTGTGACAAGACCGTCGTATACGTGTGTGTATGTTTTAAGTGTGTTTACCTTGACTGAGCTGTTGGTGTAAGTCTTGATGATGTTCTCAGCACCCTGTTTGACTTTGGTCTCCATTGTGAGCTGTTTCTTCAGCGTTCGGACTCGACAGGCCAGCGGTGATGTGACTTTTTCCCACTGGTACGACTCGGGCGACTGTGTGCCTTCCTCCCCCAAGCAGTCTGCATAACAATAATCAGACAAATTAAATATGACTGTTAAGTGTCACCAAGTAAATAACCCCCTGCAGCACATTCACCTGTTGGGCTCTCCTTCTCGGTGGTCATGGACCTGGCGTTGAGCTCCTGCAGCTCATAATGTAACTTCTCCAGCTTGCGGCTCGAGGCTTTGAGTTGGCCCTCTACATCGGCTGCGTTCTTGCGACTGGAGACCGCTCGCCTTAGTCTCTCAGCAGCCTCCTTTATCTTCAACTCCCTCTGGATCTCCTGCCTGAGCAGGGTACGGGCATCTTCCAGACGCAGTTGAAACTCTGGGTCAAGAATATCCCCCTCCACCAGACCCTGCAGGCTGACGCTCTGAGAGACACCACAGCAGCTTTATTCACTGATCATAGATTTATTTTTTAATTTTTCTTTATTTAGAATAATAAAATAGCTGTTACAATATATTAAATTGCCCAGCTGCTAGTTTCAAGTCTCATAGGATCTAGCTGTCTAATGACACTTTTATTAAATCTTAATAAAGACCCAACCCACCCCTTCCAGCTATTTGACATTATTACCAAAACACTAGTAACCAGAATAGAGACAGTTAACCCTAAACTAATTCACCCTGACCAGACAGGATTCGTTAAAACCGTACAGGATTCAGATAGTATCCTTAGGCTTTTTAACTAAATCAATATCACAACAAAACAGGCCATAATTGTATAACTAAACACACAAAATGTATTCCATTAAGTAAATTGGACTTTTTTTGTTTAGCATCCTGCGCAAGTTTGAATTCGGAGAGTCGATCATCAATTGGATAAGAACACTGTACACTTGATCTATCGGGCCACGATAATCCCAAACAGGATTACTTTCCCGAGCTTCACACTTCACCAGGGAACCAGACAAGGATGCTGACTCTCAGCATCCGGACTTGCCTCTGCTATTGATCCAGGATGCCAATACACAACATGGAGAGCGGTGAACTCACTGCTGTCTTACTCTTAATTTCATCGGAACTGTGGGCATGTATTCTTCTATGACATGACACACCTAAACCTGACATCCCAGTTAAAGGAGAGGTAAACAATATGGTTGAGAACTTCAAGTATCTGCGCCCAATCATTGATTCTAATGGAACTCAGAGAATGAACAAGCTTCAACTTAGAACAGACGCAACCATAATCTAAACCTTTGTAAGGAAACCAACTGTTGTGTTGTTTTTAATATTTCTGTCCAGGGACCACAGATGCAACTCTGGTCTAATGGTTGTGTTATGGATGGTCCCTGTTCAATAAACTCATTAACTCACTCCCTTTGAATCAGCAAATAGAAGCGTCAAAGCGTAATTCAGCTATCAACCATTATATTATTTACACCTTTTACATGTGTCTCAAGCCAGATTGTCTGTTGTGAGGGGACTGCTAAAGAAGAGTACACTGGTGTGTTTCAAAATGCCAAAAGTAAGATATTTAAAGATGTCAAAACTGCAGATGTTAAAGACAGAGGCTATTGGGCAAATACCCATATACAAATATTTAAAATTTTAGAAAATGTAACTTAGATAAATGCATTTCAAAACAGGGTGATCTGGAGTAAGAAACTCAATGACAGTAAATGTTATACACATTCTGCTAATTATTTCTCAGACAGGTCCTCGAAGTAGGTTAACAAGTGTCATAAAGTGTTATTAATGAGACTAACTACTGGAGATAGTTTCAGATCACCTTTAGAGGTGCTTATCTGTCTACAACAATGACAAGAGGCAAACAAGACAAACAGGAAAATCCAGTGCACCTGTCTATCACAGTAGCAACTAGCTAAGTTAGCTTATTTATATCATCTACGTTGAATACCGGAGTATATTAACTGGGGTCATCTACTGTCTCCAGAATAATTTATCTTCATCCGACGAGAAAATTAGACAATAGGTACCATTGAATTTACCTGTACTGTTAAACCTGACATGATGATATTCAGGTCCAGACGACGGTCCTCTTAGAGCCCAGCGGCTCCAACAAAACAGACTCGACTGGAGGAAGTTAACTCACAACAATATGTGAAATTCAACGTCTGCTTTGGTTCTCCACTGAGAAGTACACCTGCTCATACTGGACACAACTCTCAATACAAATTTGAATTGAGCACACCTTAGCTGGACACAAGACTGACGTCAGTAGGGGGACGACTGGAAGAGAAGCTACAGGAACCAATCACAATCAATGCACCTGTCGAAAGGACGATATGACGCATTCAGGCACCGGATGAAACCATCGGGAAGCCTGGTGCATACCTGAGGTTCTTGGCCCATGGGCCTGTATAACGAAGCAGGATTTACCGGTTAGCTAGATGATTCACAATATATCACAAAGTTAACATATGCTCCAGAATCCACCTGATCCGGAGCAACATCATCGAGATGGTAGATCAAACATATAAAAGTAACACCGACTGACCAATCTCTCCAAGAAAGATCCCATGGAGCTCGGTGCGCAGGTTTCCCCACACACATCCTCTCATCCTTGATGTTCGTCCCTGAAGGTTGCAAATAAACTTAACTTTGATTGTTCTTTATGCTTTTGTACATAGCGACTCAAAACTGATTAAACCACTGAAGCCACGGAGGTACTTGTTGACTGTGTAGGTAAGCATACTCACCAGTTGAACTATGGTTTAATATTTATTCTTCACGTGCTGCGGTAACATATGCATTTAAAAAAAACTTTACTTTGTCCCTTTTGTTATTATGACAGCTAGTTTACTGTTCACTTCATTTGGCAGAAAACAAGTTTGTTGTTTATGTTTATCTTCCGGTGCTTCACTGTCTTTTTTGGGGAATTTTTAACTTTTCTCTGAATTTCCATGGGGCCCTGTGTGCGCTCATGCCCATTTTTTGACATTGGCAGGATTTTACATATGCTATTTATGAATAACTGGCTTGCACTGCCACTTTATGAAGTACTCTTTAAAGAATGGACAGTGAATTAGAAAGAACAAAAGAACTATGGAACATGTGACACATTTAACACCAGTATGTAAAATCCTGTGGCAGGGAATTATCTCTATGAATTTGTCTTCTCTTCCACTTAAAGGTTCACTTTGTATCCCAAATTTACATATTTGAAGTATACACCAAACATTGCATTATTTGAAGAGGTCACTAAAGTGGTTTTCAATATTTACACATGTATTTAAAGATGAACTCCTGCTGATGCAACCAAACCACCATCAGAGGAAGAACCTGGCACATCTTCAGTAGCTTCCTGCTGCATCTTCATTTGCACCGGAGACCGCTCTCATCCCAGCACGACAAATACCAATTCAGTCCCTGAGTCTTATTCTAAGACTTGTCTGCTCTTAGAATAAATCCGAAATAGGAAAACATGGGAGAATATCAGCATCTTTGTGAATAACATTTGGTGAATCTGGCCCATGTACTTTTATTGAAACATGCATCAAATACTTGCTGGGACTCTACATCTTAGGTAGGCACACAACTTGCCACCAAAACAGTATCAACGCACCGTGGCATAGATTCTACAAATCTCTGAAAATCTACTGGAGGGATGGAACACCATTCTTCCACAGAATACTCCCTAATGGTTGCAGAGGCAAACGCATATGATTTACATAATTTTCATGCTAATCAATGCTTCATATCCTTTTTCCTCATTATGTTTCTCAACTGAATTGTTCAGGTTTTTCTATTAATTTCTCCCCTTTTTAGGTCTGGCCAGGCAAGTCTAAGATGGGAAAGTGGTAGCAAAAATCTTTAAACAAAAAGCATGGCACAAGCTGAAATCCCAAAATGTGGTACAACTACGGTAAACACAATATTTAATGTAACAAAGCAAACTAGTTGACTTAATAACTTAATTTAATATGAACAGGTTTCCAGTGGAACAGGAGAAAAACTGCAGGCTCCACAGAAGGTTTAACCTCGAGTTAACACTAATGAAAACGTTTCAAACATTGCTGTGGGTGACTGAAAAACAAAATAATGGAAATTTATTTAACATACATTGAACATTGAAAGAGTTGTTGTTAAGCCCCATCCATTCCCACCCACCCTCTCCTTTAAACATTGTACAATTCCCCACTGTCTTACCAAGGTACATGAAATCCCAAAAACATTTACAAGGATTGCAACAAACAAGCTGGTGCTTTTGATCTGTTCCATCCCCCGCCACTGGAGATATATATACACTGCACTAATGCTCTTTTATTGAACTTCCAACTTCAACAGAAACTGTGATTTCATATCTTACATAGAATAGGTTTTTGAAATCTACGTAGGATGTCGTGCAGAATATGCTACATTTTTTTTTATTATTCTTTTACATGTCTTGGGACATGTAGAGAAACAACAGGAAAGAATTTCAGAGAGCCACAGACACGCCCATAATGAAGACCTGCTGTGTCTTGAGACATTGCATTA
Source organism: Macroramphosus scolopax (assembly GCA_901007825.1). Lineage (NCBI taxonomy): Eukaryota > Metazoa > Chordata > Actinopteri > Syngnathiformes > Centriscidae > Macroramphosus > Macroramphosus scolopax. The sequence continues at coordinate 6,166 of CAAKHC010002104.1, read as the reverse complement.
TGGACAGTCTGTGGCTGCAGTGGAAAAGGACAAACAGGCCCCCCCC
>CAAKHC010002102.1:11348-23772 GCA_901007825.1 Macroramphosus scolopax | reverse complement strand
TGTCTTCCATTAAGTACACAGTATATTTTGTTTAGTTAATTCCTCCTCCTGGGTACAGAGAAGCTCCTTGTGTCTCCTCACTTGTTCCCAGTTTATTCACTAGTTCTTTTGTATTTTAGTTCTGTTGCTCCTTTCAGTCCCTGTCGGGTGCTCTGCTAAGTCTTTGTTCATGTTTTTCCTGTCCTGTCTTGCTTAGTTCTGTTCCTAAAAAACAAGCTCGTCCTTTTTATAGGTTTATCAGTTTCTGCTTCCTGCCTGCTGCTCTCTGAGTTTGGGTCCTGCTGCCTCCTTTCACCGTAACACGTCTATGGGATCACATAACAGAATCACTTTGAATGAGGGGACATAGTCTCAGACGTTGAAAACAACTTGCTTAGGTCAAATAGAGTTTGACTGCAATACGGTCAGTTCACACTCCGTTCTGGTACAGTGGTCAATACGACATGTTTACAAGCATATTGATGACATGTCACATTAACCCTTAAATGAAATCACTCCTCTGCATTCCAATTCAAATATCTGAGCTGCACGGGGCATCGCGAAGCATCTGCAATGACTTTAATGATGAATATTGATTCAAAGGATATATGAGGATGTCTGAATGTAGATTAATGAGAAACACTTGATGAAACACTGTTCTAATAAATGTTGGCTTAAGATTAAAAAAAATATTTCTCCAACGGGAGTACGTCGCAATTAGCAGCACTTCATTTTTCAAATGATTCATCAGCTGAAGTATTTTCGACTGGCACTGCAGGTTGGAAACAGGTTGGATGGAGACTCACCGGTGGCCAGGATGGTAAATAGCTGAGGTGATGCCGTGAGAGTACTGGGCAGAGAAACTGAAGCTGTGGTTTTCCTGGAAGTTCTGATTGGTTCCCACACTGTGAGGGAGGAGAGGAGAAGCAGAGTGAGAGGACAGTCCCAAGACAAATCACCTATAATTAAACTCTGGCAACATAAACACAACACAAACATCCCTTCATTAATTATCCTGCACGGGGTCGCGGGGAGCTCGAGCCGGTCCCGGCTGACATCAGGCGGAAGGCCGGGTACAACCTGAACAGGTCGCCAGTCAATAACAGGGCTGACACGCTCACATTCACACCTACGGGCAATCCAGAGTCACTAATTAACCGAAGTGGCAGGAGGCCGGAAAACCCACGCAGGCATGGGGAAAAGATGCTTCACACATAAAAGGGCTCCAGCGGGCCGTTGGGTTCGATCCAAGAAGCTGCTTGCCATGAGGCCACAGAGCTCATCACAATGGTGAGATACTAGAAGTGGGATGAACTATAAGTTCTGCAGTATATCACGATATAGATCTTATGATACGACGTTGACACAAATATCTATTTGTTTTTATTACTTTAACAGCTGCCGTTATAAACAGATTCTTCTGCAGTCAGTTTGATTACCAGTTTGATTTCATCAGCTACACTGGTGGTGGTGGTGGTGCGACCAGAAGTAAATTGCATTTGGCTTTTATTTGCAAGAAGCTTCACCCGATCAGTGAAGTGGAATTTTAGAGGAACTGCATGGGAATCTATTGGTTGTGCTTTAAACATGTTAACACCAGAACTGCTCTGGTTTTTCTGGCAGTGTCGCCCCCGTTTCTAATTTGTGGCTTTCTTACATTGGAATGATGGAGCACGAGGAGAAGGGGCAGCTCATTAGTTACACTGGCAGTCCTTTACTTTGGGATATCTCACTGTTTTCTTGGAATGTAAACTGTGACGAGAGAAGAATATAAAGTGGTTGAGATTGGAAAAAAAGGGGACAGAACAAGAGCACAAAAGGAAATAACTGAAAAGTTATTCCACTGTTCAATTTCCCCTCAGACTTATGTGTGTGTTTGTGCCACAGGAAGTGGCCGTGCGAGCACACACACGGCTGGCGAGAGAGCAAGAGAGCATGAGAGCGAGGGAGAAAGTGATGACTTCTGTCAAGCCTCAGCTACAACTCTAACTTCTAATTCAAAGTGTTTAAGCAACAATATTGGAATGCAGTCACATGAGGAGGAAGAGGTAATATAAGCTGCATGCTGAAAATGAACCTTTAAAAAAGCAGGCCACCACTTTCAGAGTACATCCGGCGCAAATGTCTCCCACATCTTAATTACCCGCTGACACACATGCACTCACACCCCGACGGCTCGGAGGGAAGGTATCGACATTTATCTGCCTGAAACAGAAAATAAATCAGCATTTTACTGCGCCCTTGGCAAGCATCTGTGTGTAACCATAATGGTAGGGAAGTCACGGGAGTTAGGAGCGACGCTTGATCCAGATTCAGCAGGCATAGACAATCTCTTCCCGTGTCTCGGAGTGTCGGCGCATCAGGGCCTCGGTGTGACTGCAGCAATCATACAGAATTAATTAAATCTCTGAAATGATGCCATATTAAATAATGGAAGGTTGGGAGGGAGGCTGTGGGCACACACACACACACTCCCGCAGGCAGTCGCACACAATCAAATACCATTAACCAAATGTTCAAATGTGTGCTTGAATAAAGCTCGGCAAGCAGTGGAATTAGAATTCAAAGACGTTAAAGTTTCCAGCTCTGAAAGCAGCTGCAATGTAAGTCGACCCGGAGACATTAAACCGAGCTGGTCGGAGTGGAAGTAACAGTCTGAGGGTCCAAACTAAAAGAGGTTGTCAGTCAAAAAACAAGCAAAGAAGGAGCCGCAGTGACAAAGACGTTTGTACAATCTGAACGCCGGCTGACGATGATGTATGAGCAGCGAAAGCAGTGGAGCAAAAGATAAAAGCAGTAAAAGAGGAGTGGAGCTGAAACACCACGGACGGCGGCTGCAGATAAAATATCAGCTGACTTGTAAATGGTCGATCGGTATCTGAAATTTCTGTTGAAGACAGTTCAAGTGAGCCGTGCAGATAAAAGTATCAGTTGAACTTAAAGGCAGGGTGCAGCGACGCCGCAATGTCGGAATAAACCGCACGTGCATCTAAATCATGATAACCACAAGTTCACCCGGAGAGAGCAGACCTCCGCCGAGGCTCGTGCAAAAGAGCTGTGATAAACCGATCGGCCCCCGAAATGGGAAGGAGGCAGAAACATAACAGCCTCTGCAAAAGGTAATAAAGCCATTATGCAATGGTTTTGGTAATCTGATTCATTTCAGGCGTATGATGACGTATCGGGCGACGATTTGTCTACAGGTAGAGATTTGGAAGGATCAGTTCCCTCTGAGGTGATTTGGGCGGAGATGGAGGAGGAGAGTGAGATCGTAAATACAGAGCGGGAGGAAGCATCCAAACCCATATGAGGGATTTTGTAAGGAAAATAATCAAATGTGATGAAGTACGTATTGATATTTTTGTTAATTGAATTTACATAACAATTAGTGTACTTTGATATAAAATTATATACACAATGAAAAAAGGATTTTTGCCCTATCGCCACACACCTGAAGTGTATTGTGTATTAGCAGAGTGTCTCTCACCTTACGAGGTAGCTCTTGAGCGCACCCCCGTATGTGATGACCAGCAGCTCGGCTGACCACTGAGCGCTGGCTGTGTACTCCATGAAGATCAGGCCTGCCACTGCGCAGCTGAAGTCCCCAGGAAAACTCACCGACTGTTTGCAAAGAGAGAGAGAGATGAGAGCCAAAGGTCAGGAGTGGCGTGAAAGTCACTGAAAGGTGATTGAATGCAATGGTAGAGGAAGTCAAAAGACTGAGAAATATGTATAATTATCTGCCAGTTTGTAGTCTTATCACACCCAAAGCGTTTGTTCAAGCACATGTAAAAGGACAAAAGATCAAGAAAAGAAATGAAGTGTCGGAGGGACAGAACATGAGGAAATGAGGAATTTAATAAATGTCAGTCTTTCACTTTTTTATAATTTTCTCCTGAAATAGCAGCAAGTCACCGAGGTGTTCACTTTACAGGGAGGAGAGGAGAGAGAGACGGCGAGGCAGAGCGGGTGGAGCTGATTCAAATGTGCAGGCAGGCACACGTACTGTAGATGCATAACAAAGCAGCGTCGCACTGAAGGAATAGAGATCACAGACTCTGCGAGATGTGTGCGGCTGGGGGAGAATGACGAGCGTCTGAGCTCATCACCTCCGACAGGCCGGATAGAGGGATGGAAGGGATGATGGGTAAAAATGGAGGAATGATAACATGTGGCACAACAGGGACATTAAAGAGAAGGGGACAGAGACGGGTTTGAAATGGCAGCACGGAGAAAGCCACTGAGATGCAGACAGGAGGGTGATCGAAAGAAAAATTAAGAGGAGACGATGGGACGGAGGGAAAAAACATTATGAACAAAGAGTGGGAGAGAGAGAGAAAAGCGCCAGACAATGAAGGAGGAAGCAGTGACAGACAAAAAGAGCACGGCGATCCTCTGGTAGCGGGATGTTCCCTTCAAATAGGTGACAGACAGCTTAAAGTTAATGTGCGCTGCGTTGAAGCAGCAGAGGATGGACCATCCTCTCTCTACAGGCAAGATTACGGTTGTTTGAATCATCATAACTGTGCCGCCCCCCCCATGATAAATCAGGAAAGTTTGACTCGATATTAGATGTTGTAAAGGGGCCAATCATACGAGGATGAATGAATGCTTCGTCTCATCATGTGTAATGAGCATCAACGCTCAAGAAAAGGAAGGTCTGATGACGTCGTCACCAGGCGAGCTTACCGGCTGGATGACAAAGAGTTCGCTGCCCATGAGGTCGAACAGGCGCACCGTGCCGGTGCTGTCGGCGAAGGCCAGCAGTGTGCAGTCATGGCTCCACGCCACCTTTCTCCATTGGGGGTTTGGATCTTTTGGCACTGTGAATAAAAAAATAAACACTTGAAAGATCAAACAAGTAAGAGCGAAGAGATATTCAAGGAGTCAAGGATGTTTGTTTTTTTTATTTAGCTAAATGAGAACACTCGCTGAGAATAATCCCTGATAATCCCGGCGTTCTGCGGTGCGCCGAGGTTGAATACAGACGGGAGGAGGAGGATGATACATCAACACAGTGTGTCTAAGGACTTATCCAATTCATCTGTGGAGGATAGCTCGAGTAATACATCTCAATAACTGTCTCCCGCAGACGTGCACACACACACATGTCCATGTGCACACTCATTATGAGAGGGGGGGGGGGGCGGAGGAAGAGAGAAAGGGGCAGGAGATCATAAATCCAGCTTTTTATTGAAGCATAGGCTACTGTTTTAGAAATCTGCCGGCTCAGCAGTGCTGTGAGTGTAACCATATCGCCGTGATGAAGCACATTCCTGCCTGCTGGCACTTTCTCAAGGATCCGCTCTCCTGCCTCCCTCTGTTGGGGAGGGGGGGGGAGTCTGGCCAGCCTGTTTTGAATACCTGATTATCTTATGACACAAAATGAGGCGACGCTTTAACACGAGCACGGAGTCGATGCGGGTACAAGAAAGCAAAATACCACATTTAATTCTTCTGCTTTTAAACAGTCAACTCGATACACCCGCCAGCATAGACGGTAAAAAAAAACAAAAAAAAAAAACATAATTTGCCACCAAGGGTTCTGTGCCTGCTAAGCAATAAAGTTATGACAATGAAATTATGTTTTTGTTGATATCACATAACGGTGCTATTGGCGTTTATTGTATTGAATTTCTTGGCTGAGGAGGGCTGCTGCAACCCCTGGTGGGCAATATCGCAAACGAATGAAGGCAATGGATATTGTATGACTAGAATTTTAAATGAAGAACAAAGGGAAGAAGTGGGAGGCGAGGCAAACAAAGAGAGAGAGAGAGAGAGAGAGAGAGAGAGAGAGAGAGAGAGAGAGAGAGAGACGCTGCAGGAGAGAGTGACAAACAATGAATCCAGCGCCCACTGAGAGAAATAATAGCTCGCCAAATTTGAAGGTCTAAGTATTAAAAGACGACCTCAGGAAGCAGGAAACTCGACACATGTTTGAGACTCTCGGCTGAGGAGGAGCAGACGAGAACACGTCGTCATTAGGAGAGCCATAGGTACCAAGTGCCTCCTCTGTTCGCCTCCTCTTGTTCTTCTGCTTCCTATTTCAATCTCTTTTTCCTATTCCTCTCTCACTCTGCCTCCCTCCTCATCCCACCCCCATTATGAATTGTATACAGTATTTTGTTCTGCAGCTGAGAGGGCTCCATTACCACATAGATGGCTTTTTTGGGGGAGCTCGAAAATTGGATGCTACTGTCCTTTCTTTTCTCTACTTTTTTTTCCTCTCAGTGATGGCAGAGGCGGAAGTTTGGGAGAATTACAGCCGACAACCCGACAGAAGCCTTCTATCTAAAGCCTCACGGATGCATTTATCTGAGCTCAACAGTTATGAATTATGTAAAGGGGTGGGAGACGACTCCTCTGAAACAGGAGCAGCCTGAGAGAGGGGTGGGGGGGGATGGGTGGGGGGGGGCTGAGAGTGAAAACACAGGTGTGGAGGTACGTTCATGCACCAGAACGCAGATGCACAAGCTCAAAACGAGACAAACGCACGCGCACACACTCCTCCATTAAAAGCAAACTGCCATTAAAAGGCAGGATCACAGCAAAATCCATTAGGACAAATCTCCGTGAAATGAAATGAAGTAAAATGAAAAATGAAAAGGAGAAGACGAAATGGAATGAAAGAGAGAAGGGAGGCTGGGGTTTACACAGGCCCAGGGGCGACTGTGATCCACACTCTGAACCATTAGAACAACAGCCCCCAAAATAATGACGGCTAGCTGGAGCAGAACAAATATGGTGAGAGAGGGAGAGAGAGAGAGAGAGAGAGAGATGAAAGCAACAATGATAGGAGAGAGAAAAAAAATAATGAAAGGAAGAAAAGATAGAAAGATGAGGAGAATAATGGCTGGACCAAAACAGTTTTCACAAGAACACTGTTTGGGGTCTGTGTGTAAGTGGAAATGAAAAGACAGTTGTATACTTTAAGTACCGTTTTAAAATATCCATTATATGTGGATTCTCTATTAGCTTCCTTGAGATCATTCCGATCGATATGTTTTGAACTGTGGATATTGGAGACAATCCTGATGCCGCCTAGTTGAGAGAAACGTGAAACGCAGCGAGCTGGAAGATGCTAAAAAACCCTCTGCAGAGCTGTATGGAAGTCGGATAGTATGGCGGTGACAACGTCAACTGACGGTGGTCTGCAGTGGTCCAATCCTCAGTAAGTTTCTCCAGGACCACTTCGCATAAACTGAACTTATGTAGGTCATGTCAGGTCTATCTGTGACCCAAGGAAGTGGTCTGATTTTGTCATTTCATGAGGTCTTAGTTGCTGCCACTCAACCTGTCAAACCAGCAGTCTTCTCTTCAAAGTCTAAACTTGTTGACTTGGACTCCTGCTAAGCTGCTTGAAGTCCTGTGAGCCGCCTGTCAGCGACTGACGGTGTCTCACGATTGGCTTTCTTTGCATCTCTAAAGGCGAGGCTTATACTGAGGATGATACATAATGATGCAACTTCCTGCAGGGAAATATTGTGCAAATAATGATTCAAAGGGTTCAAGTGTTCAACACCGGTTTCATAAAGACAGACAGCTTTTAAGTCATGAACAAAAGTCGGGACGGTGTCCTGCAGGAGGGGTGACTGAACCGCGATCACTTGGGTGTGTGAGAAAACTTCCAGAAGACACTAGGTGTTATTCCCAAACATCTAAATGAATTGAGCCAACCAATTAAAACGGAGAGAGCCGGCCGTTTCATCAGCCGCTATGAGTCGGTGTTTAATGAGTGTCGGCGGAGAGGATGAGGGTGATTATCTGTGTTGTTCACAGCCACACATTCCAATTAGCCACTAGAGTCAATATTTCCCTTTGAAATAAACTTGAAGTAGATGTGGGCAACACAACTTTATACGTATAAACCAAGAATACAGGTTAACGGACGTCAGCACGGATGATGGAAATTAGCCGACAAATGTATTAAGTGATTCAATTACACACCGTCGCTGCACTGTATTTGAAAACAGCAGCGATCCCATTCATAAAGCGAGTGGGGTGTTAAATGAGGTGAACTCTGGTGATTTAGACATCATTACCATGAATTACAGTGCATGATTGATTACAGAGAGGAGGGGGGGGCCTTACCCTGGCACTTCCCGATGACTGAGCCAAAGTCATCTCTCACAGACCTGCGGAAGAAATGCAGAGTGAGAGAGGCTGGACCAAACGGGAAAAATGTCTTTACACGGCACAATGAGGATACACACACACCTGGCCTTATCTGACCTGGTTGAAGGTGGGTTATAACAGCCGCTGATAGGCTGCCATCTAAGGCGGCTCAATGGATCAAGCGGACTGGGCCTTGAGAGCAGGCAGTGTTTAGACAGGCACTTAACAGAGCTCGGTGGATCAGGCCTTGAGCCGACTTAACACCCACTCGCACCAACCGATGCTATGGAGGCAAAGCTATAAAACACCCCGTGATTAAACAACAGTTGTGTGGGAAAATACAAGAACAACCCAACAAACTTAAGCAGTTAAAAGAACAGTTGGGAGGGTAGTAAACTTTGTTACGATCAACTCCGTCGCACACCGAGACATCCGATTCCGTACGTCGACGCGTCGGTGAATTCCAATTAGACAAAGAGTCCAGAGGAGAGCAGTCTTAGCGTCTGCAGGGTACCACATATTTGTATACCTGTTTTATTGCTATTGATTTTCATTTCAATTTGGCTCCATTTAAAGCGTCCCACTGTGTCAATGAAGCACTTTGCTGACAGAGTATATTTTGTCTGTGCATGGGGGAAATTGGATTTGTGTCTGAAAATAATTATTACAGTCAAAATGGGAACAGGATTTTACTGTTTGTCTCTCTCTGTGTCTGTCTCTCCATCTCTCTGTCTCTGTGTGTCTGTTTCTCTCTCTGTGTCTTTGTCTGTCTATTAATCACACCCAGAGTGTTTCACTGATAACGATCATGTGGCCTGAGGTACAAAACAGATGCATCAAAATGGTACACGGAAATGTCCCAAACATCCTGTGACTGATTGTATTGTTACTGGTTATATTAAAGTTTAAGCCAAATGGACAAAACAGTGTTGAAAAAAGGAGTATTATCAGACCGCAGCGCTTCTTAAAAGGAAGTGTGATGAATCACCTCATTAAATCAAAGGCTCTCTATCACTCGATAAGCAGACAGGGTGTCTCAAACTGCGGGACAGAGTTCAGTAATTACCTGATCTCTACACACTGGTCCTGAACCACTGCCAACAGTTTGCCATTACTGTGGAGAAAAACAAGAGAAAGGTCAGGAACAGACGAGAGGAACAAATTAAAGAGAAGAGAAAGAGTGCAGACGGTCGGATGAGGAGTGGAGAAGTCAACAAATGTCAAGTACAAAAAAAAAAGACATGTTTAAATCAAAATGTGACATTGAATGAAGACCGTCTGTTGTGGTTAAGAAAGTAGAGACAGTGTACATGAATGCACCTCGTAAGGAAAAGGGATAAAGTCTGCGATGGCTTTGAGAGAGGAGGAACAGTAATTAGAGCATTAAGCAGAGCGTTAAACAGAGCTAAGATAGTTTCAGAAGGAATGAAAAAGGATAAAAGATTTCAGGGCCGGCAGACACGGAATGGAAGGATGAAGCACATCAAACTAATGGACGAGCCCGGCGTCACTTGACCACTCTTAACACGGTGTTACACGGCTGAATCGATAGCCAATTAAAAACTGCCTTTCTACTTGGTTTGTCTGGTGTAATGAGTACAATTAAATGATTGCTTGAGAGGATACGCAAAAGGACAGAAAACCAGGGGAGGCTTAGTGCATGTCAGCAACAACAACATTGATCTCAGTCTGTGTGTGTGTGTGTGTGTGTGTGTGTTGTGTGGTTGTCGAACCTTGCAAGCACCAGCTGCCAGCTTATCTGCTTGTTTGCCAGGCGGAGGAGACCGAGGGGCAGAGATGAGCCGGAGGGGCTGAGGTTCACAGGATCCCGGCAATGACAACATTATCACATTAATAGAAACATTTAACTGGCAGACAGGCGCCATGCTCGCGACCTCGTAGTTTCACCACCAGGAGTCCCCATCAACGGCACTTAGAGTGTCTCGCTGAGAGTTTCCTCAGAAGACAGTGGAAGGAAAATCACTTCAAACACGGGTAAAGCAGACATTAATTACATTCCTAGTCTCACAGGCTGCTTTCTCTCTTTTAGCACTGAAATACAGGAAATAGAACACCCGCCCTCAAACAACCCTAAAACTGTTTCAAAGGTGAATTTTTAAAGAATTAAAAGACATTTATAGAGCTGTGGTGGCGTTGCCATTAGCAACCGCTGCTGAACGACATCATATTACTGAGTGAACTCGCCCACTAGGTCAGTCAGCTGACAAGTATATTCGTGGAACGGATAGCACGACTGATCAAAGTATAGATTGAAATATTTTGCATGTTTCATAACACGTCACAGATTTAATGCATTAAATGTCATATTTGTTCCTTCATGCTTTGATGAAATTCTTCTGCATTTAGAGCCACTTTTACCAGATAATATAGTAACAGCCCCGAAACAAGCATTATTGATTTAAGTCATTTGCTGGTATTGTACATTTGTATAAGCTGTTGAACAAATTGGTGTTGGAGGACGGACGAGTGAGATAGTTCAAGTGCATCAGAGCTGCTAACCGAATGTCTCGGGTCTCGAAGTAGCGTGGCGTTGTGCGAGCAGTCATCTCTGCTGTTAATTGTTCCGATTTGCTGTTTGGATCCTTATTCAATTCACCGCCATCGAAATATCCATTTAAAAGTTAATTGTATTTTTCCAAATCACTGCCCAGTATCTGCAGCAGCGGACCGATCTCAGTGAAATGGACTTCCTCCGACATCTCACAATGTCAAGTCAATTTTGTTCAGGCGCATTTGAAACGTCTGCTTGAGTATTTATAAACTCTGTTAAGATTATAAGTCTATGCATTTGTTCCAACTCCTCACAGGGTTTCTTGCAGTGCACCAACCAGTCAAATGCAAAGACCACCTCTACTAATATCATAATAATTTACCCACTTTTATGAAGAGCCGAGGTGCTATTCCACACAGTAGAAGCCATTTATCTAATGAGTGTTGCTATTGTTGGGCCATTATCTACTAACTGATTGATCACCAGACAGCCGAGTCATAATCTGTGCCATTAATCACCCCTGTTTAACGTTTTCTTGGGAGAGAGCCTGAACTGACATATTTTTCTAACTTATAGCTTGAGGCACAGGGAATAAAAGTCTATTTATAGGAAATGTGAGATATTATAGCTGACAGTGATATGCCAATATTTTAAAGGATAAGCACATTCTCTCGACTTTGTTCTTTAACGATGATTGAATGAACAAATTTACTATAATTGATTATCTTGACCATCCTAACGGGGTTCAACAATCTCACACAAATCAAATATATATCCCAAAATTACAATACTCTTAGAGCCAAGTTTGCTTTTTATCTGATTTGCTTTCTTTTCTCCAATGGTTGGCAGGCAAACGATGCCCATAGGAGGACAAAGAGAAGACTTTTGAAGTAAGAAGATCATAACTTTGGAAGATACTTTTTCGGTTTATGGATTTTGTTGCCCATGAATGAATTGAAACTGCTTAAGGAGGCGATCTCCCTGCAGCCACTATGGACAGGAGGAATTATTACAGCGACCGTTAACCCTTCAAATGCACACAAGGGCATGTGAGCCTTGTATTAAAGATGATTGATGAAGGTTTTTTATCAAATGATGAAGTCTTGAATAATCTTACATGTGTTCATTTAGAGGTTAAGAAACAAACGCGATGCGTCATAGGCCACTAAACACAACATCCACCATGATTTTGAACCATCCAAACAAGTTCAATGTTTGTTACAAAACATTTTCAAAAAGAGAGGAAGCTTAACAGGTTGTCACGACAACAGTCACCGAACTCTAATAGAAACATTTTCTGTTCTGCACATTGAATTCCTTTCAAAGACTATTGAACCACCCTGTCAGCCTCTGGTTCTAGTAAAATGATGATGAACTTACCTGTACCACAAGTAGTGTAGGATTAAGCGGAATGGGCCTGTAAGGAATGTATCACAGTTAGTGTGCGTCGTAACAGTAACCGTGTAATAATGTCACGTTTGTTGATCAGAAGTCTTATTGTTTACATCAGGGACCAGCTGACTGCTGAAGCTGGCTGGCCATCATAGCAACCAAAACAACGAACATGAGAACACAAAGGATATACAAGAGGAATAAAGTGACGAGCTAGGCGATTTGGACAAGACATTCAGAAGAGGAGATTTATACCATATCTCATCCAAATCCTACTCACAAAACATGCATACGGTCGATCAGTGTATAAAGTACTTTGTAGTGTAGTTATTGGCATTATTTGGATCGTTTGGGCAATTAAATCACAGCAGTGTATCATTTGGAAGCAGTAGTTATCTAGACAGTTCCTGGAGACGGCTGTGGAAA
>CAAKHC010002101.1:13872-24168 GCA_901007825.1 Macroramphosus scolopax | reverse complement strand
GGGGGGGACACGGCCCTCACAGACACGCTGTTAAGCAACACATGTTTGGATCATGTACGAGATCCACTTTGCTGCAATCTGTAGTGAATAGACTCAGAACCTGAAGCTCATCACCTAAAGGGGGCGGGGCACCACGTGACACAGGTAACAGGAAGTGACCCTTCTGTGGGTCATCACCTTTCTAACACTCTCACTTTTCTATTCCTGCCTCAGCTTACGTCGGCAATGAGCAGCCAGACCAACGGCGGGGAGGCGGCCCCTCCGCCCCGACCCAATCAGAAGACATTTTTGGATGATGTCATTCTGACCTTCACTTCACCGATGGCCTGGCTGCTGGTGGTGGCGCTGGTCATCACATGGTCGGGGGTCGCCATCGTTCTCTTCGATCTGCTTGACTACAGGACGCTATCAGGTAACAAGGCTAAACAACTTCCATAGAAGTTAAAATAAAGCTGATTATATTAAATTCAAGAATATGGTTTTTATAATGTTCTTGTATGGTTTCCCTCCACCAGTACATCATCCATCCTATCAGACGTCATTCACACGTTCATATTTCAGCATTTTCAAAAACCCATTCAGACATTTTTGAAGCAGCCTTCAAAAGTGGACGAGGCAGGTTCAACTCTCATTTCTCATTTTCAACGTCTGTCTGTCAAGTTTGGGGACTTACACCATTTAAATGCCGAATTCAAGCTTGCGTTATTTATTTAAAGTGATGTGGAGATATAGAAGAAAGGTGAAACACTGACGGATGAGTGAGAACATGTTTGATACCCACACAGCAGCGCTTCCCAAACTTAAAGTTTGAAACCTTCTGCAGTTCACACAAACCTTTGATTATAACTCCCACACAATAAGAGCTTTTTTTATTTTCATGAACAAAACAATCGTCTTTGAGCCCGGGGCGATCCATCAACATACAGGAAACAATACGTACAGCAGCAACAGATGAAGAAATGAAGTCGGAATCCAATAGAACAACATCCAACCACAATATTAATGTGATATATTCAATCATGAATATCTGAGTGCAATGTCAAACTCTATCTACTTGAGGCCGTGGACGAACAACGCTGTTCGGAAACGACGCCTGACAGGATCCCATGAGGGAGTAACGAGGCTGCCCGGCAGCTCTCAGGTGTGGCGACACGCCCGGACTCACGTGCCGGGATGCCGCGCTGTCACAGATTGTCAACACGTGTTAATAACAACGTCAAATATAACGAGGTGTATTTCCCTTCGCTTGACAGACATGCTGAAAATGACACAGGAGTGGATGCTTCATCTCATGCCGACATGTTCACGCCACCTCTAACATCCGTCCACCAGTCGATGGTTTATGCACCATTGCAGCTGCATACATAATGAGATCTGCCCCCCCCCCATCCCCCCACCACCACCACCACCACCACCACCACCTCATGCTCACTTGAATGTTTGACTCAAACAATCACGTAATGAGAATTGATCGAAAGGGCATTTGCTGATGTTAACAAGCATCCAAATAAGACAGCCGGGAGGGAATCCGCCTCCATTTTTTGATTAAAACATCTGTTAATCTTAAGTGAACTTATTCCTGCAGTAACCTGGTTTACCAGGACGTCTCAGTGTTTCCCTGCATCCGCAGAGACCGACAGCAGCTGTGCTCCTTCATACATTTTTAATCTTACAATCTCCAACTCACCATTTTAATTGTCTTGAGTGATCAAATTTCATTTTCTGTGATCACATTTTAATTACTTCGTTGTCAGATAACATAAAATGAATTTTCCTATGTTGCTGATTAAGGAGCGTAAATGGAGCAGTCAAGATCTCGGCTCCGAACTTCTCTCGCTCGGTGGGACCGCGATGATGCTCACAGGCTACGAACCCATTAATTTACGTCTTCAGATAATGAGAAGCTGCAGATTTCAGCATAACGAGACGAGTAAAGGTTTCTGTTGTCGTAAAAGCTCCTGTTTATTTCTACGAGACCACATCTGAGCATTTAGCCAAACTGAAGCACTGCAGTCGGATGAAAGATGAATTTAAAGTCAAACTGGTTGCTGGAATTTAAACATATACTATTAATAACTATAATTCTGTAGTTACACAGTGTGACGTATAATAATAGGCAGCAAGTATTTCCATTTGAGAAAATTCCAATTAATTAATATCTTTAACTATCTATAATTATCTATAACACAAGCTAATAGCTAAACTTCACGGGCTTGTAATTTTCAGATTATTTTCCCAACATTATTTATATTAAAGAAATATTATTTGGTCGACCCAGACGCCAGAATAAAAACATTCTGCAGCATCCTAGAACACCCACAGTCATTTATAACGTCAGACAACAGGGCACGGAGACAAATGTAATTACAATATTATTTATGACGTGTCACCGCTACGGTTAAGATCGGAAACTCACTGTTGCCATGGGATACGGACGCAAACTACCTCTCCTGCTGCAAAGTCGGATGGTCAGTCCAGATTCACTTTAACATCATCACTTCCTGTAAATTGTCATTTCTTCTCAGCCTATTCTTTCCTTATATTTAGTGACATATAATATTGCTTCTCCAGCACAACAGCGCAGTATTAGCATGCGTTGTAGTGATCTAAATAGACCTGACAAACAAAGGTCAAACTGCTGCCAGGCTTCCAACCGCACACAGAAAAATCAATCACATTGATTTTGTCATAAAACCGGTGTATCCAAGCTCCCAATTAATGCAGTGTAAAAATGACCTTTCTATCAATTCTATTCACATCTGCTCCTCATCACTCCCGACACAACTACCACAAGTCCTCGTGCAGTCGGACTATCCGACATCGTAAGGAGGGATAGTCTTGTCTCATGCACTCATCTTTAACCCATCTCTCCCCTTTCTCCTCCCTCCTTCACCCTGTCACCTCTCCACCATCCTCATGCCGCCAATCACCTGCCATCCTCATCCAAAGAGTACACGTCATACTGTGACGACCCCGTGTGTTTATCTTCTGGTAAAAAAAACTACAAACCGTTTGGACTGCTGTTTGCTTGCTTGTACTAAAAATGTTGCACGGGACCGACCAGAGATGATCCAGATAGATTCGGGTTCATGTGTCCGGTATTTCAAACTACTGGTGTTGCATTGCTCTTGACAGGATAAAACTTTTTTAATAAAGTTGCATTTCTGGTTTGTTTATGCATCCAGATCTCTGAACTTTGATATTAGTCATCAAACACTTTTCCCGATGTTGTGCCGTCTGGAGACGAGGCTTTGTTGTCACGCAGTCTTTCTTCAAATAGCTGCATTTACTCTCCTTTTATCAGGCTGGCAGGGAATAAAACCCGATCCATCTTCACGTCTTCTTTATCTTATTTAGGGGGAACTGACACTTTTAAGTGATGCAGTGTTTATCTACCATTTAAATTATGTTCACTACATGAATCCCTCTGGAGGAGAATGCGACATGCTAATTCATATTTATATGCTAAGTTTACAGAAAGGTTGTCATGGTCTGATATCACCGGCAAACAGCCCGTGTTAATCCAGCCACTCAGTTACACACGGGTGACAAATTACAGGAGACAGCGACACAGAACAGATGGCGCCAGTGTTTGATGACGGTGGAGATCTCTTGTCTAGTACGTCGGTCTGAAGTCACTCACGGGGGATAAATCTGGGTTGGGATCTGCTGACTGTGAAGGCCGCAGCATGTGATGCACATAATTCAGGCAACTTCTCATGCAACATATGGACATATCTGCATTTGTAAAGCTTTTCCCCTTTGAATTGTCCCCCCGATCAGAACATTCTCAATCCGAAGCAACATGTGTGCTCGCAGCACTTGTGTGGAATTGCATGTGTGTCCATCTTTGTTCTCGACCCGACGTGCAAACTAAAGAAAATTTGATTTGTTTGTGTGGCCACTGACTTATGACAACGGTGGGATTTTAAATGGACTGTGTGTAGGCTTTTCTGTCGTCTGGAGTCCTGCAGCAACAGAGGGGATCACGGTACTTATGGTTGTAACAAAACAAGTCCGTAGCACGGACGTAGCCCCACGGCTAACATGTAGCTGCAGAAATGTTTCTTTAGATGATGTTACGAGGGTGGCACCATCTTTCTTTCTGAGCTTCTGAGTTTCTCCTCTGCATCTGCTGTGTGTCCTCATAATGTCTGTTGTTGTGGTCGCCATGACCATCAGCCAGCTTCAGCATGCTCAGCTGTTCCCTGGTGTAAACAACACAACTGGGCAGTTGATGCATGAAAGAATTCAGCGTCAAATGTAGCGAAAATGAAAACAGTGAAGAGCGAAGCTGAAATAGATGAGTTATACAACATTAACACAAAGGTCTCTATATTATCTGTTCTGAGCTGCTGTAGATGCAACATGGCAGGCAGCCCGAAAGAGGAGCTCATCCTCAGCTAACGAACTCAGAGGTTATTGTACTGTACTATATTGAAAAAAGTTCAGAATATTATATTGAAATACTGCCAATACTCAATCCTAAATTCTACACACTGGGCTTCTAAATGAGATCATGTGTGTCATTTTGAGGATTCATTTCGTCGTGACTTCTGACATCGACTATTCGGTTGAGTAATGGACAGATTTTGTGTCCTACATTTCATTCAGAGGGGTCAATAACTTACTAATCCTTTGTCAAAGTCAAGGAAAATAATTCTCACACTGCAGAGCTGAGACGGAAAAGCACCCGAAAGGAAAAATATGTGCCATGTAGTTATCTTCCGTTTCCTTTTTGCAAATAAAAAGCAAATATTTGCAAGCTGATAATAGCAAATGCTGGGCTGCAATTTTTTTGATCACAAAGCCTTTTCTGTCACTGTGACATTTCAATAAAGGCCAGGGTTTGAAACAGAAACAGCAAGGAGACATTCTGGACAATAAAGAAGAAATACTGCCTGTCCCCAGAGATCGAGGTGTGTGTGTGTGTGTGTGCGTGCGTGCGTGCGTGTGTGTGTGTGAAAAGCAATAAAGGGAAACAGATATCGAACACTTGCATAGAAATATAAAGAAAAATATACTTGAAATGGAAATGCTACTGGAACAAAAAATGCAGTTTATTTTTTAGTTTCAGATGGAAAATAAATGTGTGGGTGTAAAACTTTAATCTGGCAGGTGTCCAAGATATCCCAAAGGAAGGAAGGAGGAAAGGAGGGAAGGATTCATTTAACTTTTCTTCTAAAACTTCCAGTGTCTCTCTCTCTTCCGAGAGAGTTTTCAAAGCCGCTTTGGTTTAATTTGCATTTATTCCTCTTATCTCTGCGCCACAATTTCTTAGCTTCTTTCTCATAATTATTAATTTTGATGCGGCTGCGGGACGACACAACGCTAAAAACAAAACAGAGACAAAGGTAGGAGGTAGAAGATGAACATGAGAGTACGACTTAGAGAGGAAATAGATTGACAAGAAAAGTGTGTGACAAGAAAAGAATGGAAAAATTAAACAGAAAGAAAGAAAGAATGCATGAAAACAGCGATAAAAACAGGTCGGTGTTAGCTCTTCTCTCCCCGGTGTCTCTGCCAATCAAAGAAATGTCAGTGCATTAATCAGCTGTTTATGAGGAGCCATTATACTCCACACTTGGCAACAAACAGGCAGTAAGCTTCTTTCACCTGGGAGAGAGAAAATTAAAGAGATCCAGAGCGGAAATCAAATCAATGCTTTTTGCACTTTAGAGCCCACAGTTACCATAATACACACAGAGTGGCTATAAATGTGCAAATTGTCATCCCTCTGTGAGACAAATGCAAAATACATTCACTGCTGCATCAGCCTCGATATGATCACAGGTTGTTTTAATGCTGCAGCAGCCTCGATATGATCACGGGAAGCTGCAGCAGCCTCTATATGATCACGGGAAGCTGCAGCAGCCTCTATATGACTACGGGAAGCTGCAGCAGCCTCTATATGACCACGGGAAGCTGCAGCAGCCTCTATATGACCACGGGAAGCTGCAGCAGCCTCTATATGACTACGGGAAGCTGCAGCAGCCTCTATATGATCACGGGAAGCTGCAGCAGCATCTATATGACCACGGGAAGCTGCAGCAGCCTCTATATGATCACGCGAAGCTGCAGCAGCCTCTATATGACCACAGGAAGCTGCAGCAGCCTCTATATGATCACACGAAGCTGCAGCAGCCTCTATATGATCACAGTCTGTTATGACGCTGCATCATGTCAGGAATGTTCAATGCCACCTAAAAGAAAAGGTGCTTGTGTGGCTGCTGTAAGCTGCTCACTCAGCATGTCTTATATGCTGCATGGAGAATAATCCCAGCATGTTCTGCGTGATGAAGAGTGTTCTCCGCATGACACTTTTACGCTGTTTGCCGCATTACAGAAGCAACAAATCGAATGCTGTATGTTGCTGTGAACGATTGAACTGACTTTCTGATGTCTGACTTCCCTCGTGAAAAATGTATTCCTTCTCCTTTTATTTATGTTCTCCTCTCCTCACTGTGTTCCTCTCTTCCTACCTGTGTACTTCACATCAAGCTTTCTGGGTTAATGTCTTATTTGTATGTCTCTCCCCCTCAGGTCTCCCTCCTCCTCCTGCCATCGCTAGGAGAGGTTTGAAGGCTAGAGGCAAGCAGAAACCATCACACATTTCCTGTACTCTGCCGAGCGCTGATAAATATGTCCAATATCACCGTGTGTAATATTGACTTGTCTGGAAAATGGGAACAAAATGAGACTCAAAGGAAACATAATGACCCTTGTCACTCTGTGTGAATACTAACAGCTCGGTGAATTGAATAAGCTGGTATAGTTAATACATTCAACCTGTGTGAGGCCATTAGTTACAGGTCCACTCAACACTTTGAGTTTCTGGGCTGCACTGAAAAGATTCCTTAAGTTAAACATTTCTTGTGCAAATTGAGTTCATTAACATTAAATATAACTATTTTAAAATAACAGCTTCAAGCTCATTTTTGATGGTGCACTTGCTTGTAATGAAGCTCCTTTACATATCTTTTGGATTCTCTGTAGAACCATCACGGTGATCGCAGTGTCACCAAAATCTGTTTGCTCAGCACATTACGGGTTTGCTATTGGTCTCTTTCTTTATTCTCTTCTATCCAGTTGGTGTCCGTCCAATCAAGTCAAGCCCCGCTGGAATCCACAGCGAGGTCACGGCTCAGGAAAGCACCGATTGGCTGGGGATGATATGGACGTTGGCAGCCAGCTTGGTTGCGCCCGACGAGGAGGAGGAGGAAGGTATTCACCAGCTAACTGAAACCTTCACATGTAAGAAAACATCAGCGTCGCGCTAATTGTCCATCTAATCGATGTGAGTGACAAAGATAATGGGAGAGTGCGTCCTTCTCACTAGAGACATTATTTGTACTCTGAGTGCCCCCCCCCCTCCTCCCCCCTCCTCCCCCCGGCATGCCATTACATGGAAATCCTCAATTAAATATCCTAACAGTAGGACGGCTCCAGTAGTCTCAGTGAAACTGTATTATTGTTGTGCATCTCCACCCACCACATTCTCTAATGACAAGCAAACTGTGCCTCATGTCTCAAACTCCACCGTGCAAATAATAGCGATGATGGAGCTGTCGGAGTCGAGAGAATAATCACTCACTCTTTAATATTATAATGCCCTATTAACCCACAAAACCGTGGAAACCCATTAGGCAAAAATAAACTATCGATCGTGTCTACTTTATTCAGATTATACATATAAAAACTGGCCCAGTAGGTCCACGCGGTTAATTAACTGTGATGCAAACGTTGAACATGAGCTCCTCTTTTTCAAGTATTTCACAATACTTGCACAACACTTACAAGATTCCCTCAAGCAGAGAGATGATGAAGAGAGTACGAGAGGTCTGGTGTCATGAATATCACAGGGGGCTGATCCTCTGGAGGGGGCTCGACGCCACGGCAACAGCATCAAGGCAGAGGAACGACAGAAATCCTACATTCATGCTCGCAGAGTCGGATTATTTATTCACTACGTGTGTCAATACGAGTCAAGTGCGGGGAATATCTGCAGCGCATGTTGACAATTAGTAGTTTGCACGTTTTGTACTCTAATATTTACAATTTCTGGAGGAGCTAATCCTGCTCTGCTCTTATCTTCAGCTTTCCACTCTGAGGAGCTCTGACGTAGAAGCTGGTGGAAAGAAAGGAGGAACGGAGAACCATGAAGAGCTGGCAGAAAGACAAAAGAGAGGAGAGGAAGAGGGAATGTAGAGACAATAAAGGATGTACATTATATATCACGGCGATGTTTCTTT
Source organism: Macroramphosus scolopax (assembly GCA_901007825.1). Classification (NCBI taxonomy): domain Eukaryota; kingdom Metazoa; phylum Chordata; class Actinopteri; order Syngnathiformes; family Centriscidae; genus Macroramphosus; species Macroramphosus scolopax. The sequence goes on along the minus strand of CAAKHC010002101.1, from coordinate 15,916 downwards.
TTGTTTGTCTGTTAACTGGAATTTGACGAATAAAAAACAAGTATACTAGGATGAACATTAAGACTTATCTGAAGTTGAATGCAGCTTCAGTTTAATGGACAGTTTGTGAAACACTGCTGAGCCCGTTTGAAAGGATTCATTCGTCTCTTAAATCGACAGTTTAATAGAAACCCGTTGCCGTGTCTCTGAGCGTCCACAAAGACACCAGAATACAAGTTATACTTTATACTTTACACACTGTGAGTAAACTTAACACGTCATATTGTAGAAAGCTTTTCTTTAAATCCTCTTTGTGCAATAAATTATAGAGCACACTGCTAACAAATGATGCAGCCAAATAGAAAGATGAATGCCGTCCTGATTCTCTCTCGCTCTGTTTGCGTGGCTGGTGGTCCGACCTGGAGATGACCAATGGCTCAGATGCCTCCGACTTGACATGAGATGAGTTACGAGGCGCCCGCAACAACCTCCTGGGCAGGAAGATGAACAGTTGAGCCAGGAGGAAGCAGACCAGGAGGAGATAAGCGACACATTGCCTGCATATGGGGTCCCCTCAAACAAGGAGCCGGAACATGAGGATGTTGATGTTGGTTGGAGACCGACTCCAAACGGACGATTCACCACGAGATAAGAAGGACGGTGAGACTCGTGGAAAGACAATAAGACAAATGTCAAGCATGAGATCACCACCACCACGTTATCCTGCATACCAGGAAAGAATCTCATGTAACCTCAACACCTCTTCATGCAACCAGAGCGAAACCTAAGAGGCATGAAATACATTCTGAAGACTTCCTATGATGTGAGGGAGCGAGTGTAACATACTGAAATACTGCCGGCGACTGTTGAAATATACGTGAGAGATGTTGGATTGTCAGGTTGCTTATTTCTATTCAAAGGTAAGACATTATATTGGGTCTTTTGATTTACTACGACACAATGCAGACTCAGAGGCTCTCCAGCATTAATCTGATATATTTCTGACTATCCAGTAGCTCTTTTAATCCTCCATCCATCCTTTTAATATATATGTGTGGGAGGAAACCGGAGTACCCGGAGGAAACTCTCGCACGCTCGAGGAGAACATACAAGCTCACACGCAGAAACAGCGCTAACAATATCCGACCCCGTTACTGTGGCCGAGTCTAAAACCGGAAAAAAAAGAAAACAGAACTAAGATACAAACTGAACTAATCACACAAGAGAAAGACAATTAGAAGAGCAGGGATCTGATTAGTAGAGAGAAACAAAGAGAACAGTGCTGCCTGAAGAATGTTGAAATATTAAGACACAGGTGAGCCAACGAGACGGGAAAATCAAACACAGTCCAAATCAACTGGACTATAACACCATTTGTAAAATATTCTGACCGACTGTTCCTCGTGCTGCATTATATGTAAAAAAAATAAAAACACATGCGGATGCTGATACCCACCAACATGTCTGGGATAAGTCAATATCAGCTGATCTGCCGAAGCAAACAGAAGAAAGGTTGAATTTAAATATTTGTATATCACCAGAATAGAATCACAGTGGAGTCGGATGATGTGGCCATAAATAAAGAAGATCCCTGAGATGCATGCTGGGGGATTTTCCTTGTACAGGCCAGGACCCGCTGGCAGAATTATAAATCATCTGACTTGGACAAGATTGCAGCTTCGTCCTCTCTCCAATTAATCATCTGAAATACATGATCACCGCTCAGAACGCCAACAAAACATTTAGAATGAAATTTAAAGAACATTGATGCGAGAGCGTCGAGATCAATCACATGTATTGATAAATATTTTGCCTTCACTCTTTACTGACAAAAAGGGAGAGTAAAACTGCTGCGTCAGCACGTAATCGTCTCCCGTGCGGGACCGTGACCAGAATCTCCCGATGATTCAACGCCCATTGTCGTTTTCATTCCCGGAATCAGAATGTAAATGGCATTCAATTTCATTAGAGAGATAATGTGATCGGGTGAGGCCGGTTAATCTTTGAATAATTGACCAAAAAAAAATAGCGACACACTCACTCACTCACACACACACACGCACAC
>CAAKHC010002100.1:4988-22089 GCA_901007825.1 Macroramphosus scolopax | reverse complement strand
AAGTCTAGCAGTGAATGTGAGGATGCACCAATACTGCAAGAGGAAGATGAGGAGGCAGTAAAGAGACTAAAAATCAGCAAATCACCAGGTATCGACAACATCCCAGCAGAGCTTTGGAAGCATGGAGGGCAAGAAAGTATAATAGCACTGACACATATCTGCCAAAAGATATGGGAAACCAAGCAGTGGCCCCAAAAATGGACCCAATCTCTAATTATCCCCATCCCAAAGAAAGGGAACTCAAGACAGTGCCAAAACTACCGAACCATCAGCCTTATCTGTCACGCTAGCAAAGTAATGCTGCGGATCATCTTGAACCGAATGAGGAGCGAGGCAGAGGAAACTCTTGCAGAGGAACCGGCAGGCTTTAGACCAAAAAGGAACAGATCTTCAATGTCAGGCTGTTGATTGAGAAGCACCCTCAGCACCAGCACGACCTGGACCACAACTTCATTGACTTTAAAAAAGCCTTTGACCGTGTCTGGCATGAAGGGTTGTGGCAGGTGCTTAGAAACTACAACAACAACATCATACAGGTCATCCAAGCACTCCACACGGACTCAAGCAGCGCAGTTCTCATAAACAACAGCATGGGAAAACCTTTTAAAACATCTACTGGCGTCCGTCAAGGCTGTCTCCTCTCCCCTGTCCTAGTTAACATCTTTCTGGAAAACATCATAGACGAAGCACTCCAAGATTTCCACACCTCCATATCCATCGGAGGAAGACCCATCTCCAACCTCCGCTTCGCTGACGACATCGACCTCATGGGGAAAGCGAGGCCGAACTCCAGGAACTCACCACCAGACTGGAAGAGGCGGCGAGAGCATATGGCATGGAGATAAGTGCAGAGAAAAGCAAGATCCTGGTCAACAGCCACAACCATGTATCCCCGTTGTAAGCCCCTACTCTCAACAGTGAGATGATGAGAAGCTAGCTTGCTCGGTGGCTAACAGCCCTCAGAGCAACACGTAAGCCGACCGGAGGAGAAACGTGTGACGTATCATTTACATTAACAGTTGCTACTGAGGCTCTTCAGGGTTCTAGCCTTGGTCGTTTATACTTTCAGCTCGGTGATGTCAGCAATGAAGCCTTGATGGAGTACATCACGTGACATCATCCAGCTGTAAGTGATTAACGCGAATGTATCCACATTTAGATCTCTGCTATCAGTTAAGCTAGGAGCTAGCTGCTTCCATACTTTATGTTAAGCTAGGCTAACATTTATGAGCATCTCAGTCTGACAGAAGAAGATTTCCCACAATGTCGAACGACTGAAAGAATTCAGGAAGACTTCCTGTTGCGTTTTAATGTGAAACTGAACACGGAAATAAAAACGTCTCATCTTTAAGTCTGTACACAAAGTTTATTTGAGAAAGACCTCTTCATAATCATTATCGTAACCAGAGACCTGAGACCACATCACAGACTGTATATAAAGATGGATATACCGCCACTTACTATACGAACATCAAGCCTAAATATCTTGGATGCGGTTGCTGCCATGTTACTCTGTTGAGTCATTTGGAACCAGAGTCTGCACAACAGTGACCAGGAAGCAAGATTGATGTATCGAGGCCCCGCCCTCCTCGATGGCGAGCGATCAGTTTACTGCAGAACAACTAATGTTTACGGTTTAAAACAGATAATCATGGTGATGTAAATCAGCGTCACATCTCCTCTCCTCTCCATCTCGCTCTGGGACTACGGTAACTTCACTCAGAGCAGCTGTCAATCATGTCACTTCCTCTTTTTATAACACCAAATAACTAATTAAAACTAAACTTATCAGGAACACTTGAACAAACAGCAGCGTGATACAAACGACCTAAAATGACAGAAAATATATCTGAACTGTACTTTGAGTTTTTAGTTCAAAATGGGCGGAGGTGGGGTGGGGCTTCTAAGCTATACTGAAACCAGCCACTAGGGGGCAATCCAGATCTATTGGTCAACCATTTTTATGTAGAGTCTCTGGTCCAGATGCAGAAGGTTCGGGGATGCGATGAGCCACCCGGCTAGTAGAGACACCATGTTGTCTTGGTTACTGTCAGCCTGGCTCGAGAGATGACTGACCAGGGCGCCATCCTGCTGGTTAGCTCCTCTCTCGGTCTGAAGAAGTTCAACTTGTGTGTTAACAGAACGAACAAATTCACAAATATTGAAAAGAGAGCAGTTAAATCAATAAAAATATACTTGTCCTGTATTAATAGCTGCTATTGTTTTCACTGGATCTATTGAGAAAACGTTTTTTTTTCTTTTCTGATAAATACGTGAAATATAAGACTCCGAATTCTAAATCACTAGTATGAAAGTCTAACAATTACATTGCGTGATTCCAAGTCATTTAATGACGATGTTCATACGAAACGCACAGGGATGGAAACTGTGCTTAGGACACATTGTCAGACAAAACCAGACATGTAATCAGATAATGAATGTTCTTGACAGAGTACCTAGAACATTAAATAGTACAGTCAAAAACTACATGAAGGTTTGAATTAATAGAATTTCTGATTGCAAATGGACAGGGCACAGTGGAGATGGTAGTGGACTTTAGTAGGATGCAACCCCACCTCATCTCTATCACCCTGAAACACTCCCCAGTGGCCGCTGTGGACTCCTTCTGCTTCCTGGGTACCATCATCCCCCAGGACCTCAAGTGGGAGCTGAAATCAGCTGCACTGTTTGAATCACTCCCCTCTGGCAGGAGGCTGCAGTCCATCAGGACCAAAACCTCGCCACAAGAACAGTTTCTTTCCCTCTGCTAAGGTCTCATCAATAAGGCCACGGACTCCTCCCCCTCCATTGACTCCTCCCCTCCATTGACTCCTCCCCTCCCCACTGACTCCTCCCCATCCATTGACTCCTCCCCTCCCCACTGACTCCTTCCCCTCCCTGACCCCTCACCACTGACTCCTCCCCCTCCATTGACTCCTTCCCCTCCCTGACCCCTCACCACTGACTCCTCCCCCTCCATTGACTCCTCCCCTCCCCACTGACTCCTCCCCTCCCCACTGACTCCTCCCATACATTGATGTCATGCATGACATTAACTCTCATCCTTTGACTATTTGCTCTATACCTCTGTTTGCACACACTACATAACTCAACATTGAATAATACTTAGATATTTAAGCCATCCTACTGTGTGTGTGTATATATATATATATATATATATATATATATTTGTTCTGTATACCTCAGTACTGTATTCTTATCAATACTTGTATCTTCATCCCACATGCTGCTCTTTATTAACGCTCTTCCTCTCTTAATGTTGATTGTTAGCAACAATTTAGCAAGACAAATTATTTTATTGTGAAAAGTTGCCAATTCACAAGATTCTGGTTCTGATTGCAAATTAATAAAGTGGCAAAAACGTATAACATTAACAAACAACAAACTTGGATTAAAAATGGTAAAACCCGGATTATCAAAAAGGTTTCTCTATAGGTTGTGATTAGAATACAGTACAAGTTACACTCGTGGTAACCTTACCTAGCAACGTTAACACAACGTTGCTAGGTAACCACGGCCTGCACTGGGTTCTTCCCTAACAACCAGGACGGAAGTGGCTCGGCAGAAGGTAACAGCTTCTTTAGTTTGATGTTAACAAAAGAAGTCAGTGAAAGTTAAGGAATGAATTCATATAATCTATAAGAACGTCGGTAACCTTCACCGTGTTTCCTTCGCTACTGAGGTGAAGGAAATCACCGGAGAAGCTCCGTCACCGGCGGACCGGTGTTCGTGTTAGCTAACACCGGTCCGCTAACATGAGCTGGCTGTCATGTGTTCTGTTCCCAACTGAATCAATCTGAACTTTCCTCTGATGAAGCTAAATAGAATGTTAAAGAACGATGCGGAGCTGTTTGATCCAAAGGAGGAAAATAAAACCTGTTGTGCTGCGTTCACGGTCCTCTGTGTCAGACCCTCCTACTTATCCTGATGGATGACACAGTGCAGATTCCACCTCAGGTGTGCGTCTACGCAGACAAACACGACGTCCTCCACCTGCTTCAGGTAAATCTGCCCGACGTTGTTTGTGTTGCATCCTGTTTTCTTCTCAGTTTTTCAGCCTGTCCAGCAATAAATCAAAGCTGTATGTTTGCTCTCTAAATTACCCACAATACCCTGCTCTGGTTCACAGAGATGTTCATGTGCATCTTCAGAGGATCAGAATTCTGGTTTGATGATGTTTATTCATTTCAATCATAGTAATAATCAATACATTTAATTATGAATAGTTTAGTAAATTGATTGTTATCTTATACGTGGTTCATTGTCTAATAACACAGACGTCTACACAGCAGCAACATTTCAGTTAATACAATTAAATGAGGCGTTAAATGTAACAAAGGTGTTTGCTTGTGTGTGTTTCAGAACATGGTGTCCAGTCTGGTGGTGCATCAGCCGGATGATCCAATCTCCTTCCTGTTGCTGCTGCTGCAAAGGAGCTCCTTAAGCGGTAAGTCGCCTCTGCTGACAAGGACGTGAACCATGTTTGTCACTGAGAGGCGGGTAAACCCTCGAGAGCGGACAGGAAGTCCAAGCTGCAGGTGTCACACAGTGGAATCATCAGACAGTCCTCGGAGTTAGACACAGGACCAGCAGCGTCCTGCAACATAAACTTTGATAGTTTGAAAACCCCGGACAGTTTCAGGTCAGCTGATAAAAGCCTCTTAGGACGATCAGTTCAGTTGGAATGGTTTTCAACTTTGGTTGGGCTCACGTTTAGACTCCAGCTGAGAGGAAAGACAAGATAAACCTCCAATCACCACAACACAGTCTGTCCTGCCTCGCTGTTTGGTCTTTAAGTTACGTGTGAAGTGAAATGTCCCTTTTAAGGTTAAATGCAATCTGCTCCTAAAACCACTAGATGGGGCTGTGACACCACGTCTGCATTTGTCTCATCAATACAGCTGTTATTGTTTTATCATTTTAACAATATTTTTACAAATACTGAAACTTTTCTGCATCATTTGTTTGAAAATCACCTTTGATATTTTTCCAATTAAACCTGAAATGTCCCAAATCATAGACTTCCTGTCCAAATAAACTATCCACATGTCAGTTCCCAGGGTCATGCTACTTGGGCCGCCTGCCGTAGGGAGACGCACTCTGGTGAGTTTTCAACATTTCCACTTTATATCCACCTGAAAGCAGAGGATGATGTCACGAAGAGAGGACGATGTTACACAGAGAGGACGATGTTAGGAAGAGAGGACGATGTTACGCATAGAGGACAATGTTAGGAAGAGAGGACGATGTTACACAGAGAGGACGATGTTACGCATAGAGGACAATGTTACATGTCATATCTTCTTCTGTGGTTTGTCGTCCATGAGGCCCAAAAGCTAAGTGCTGAGCTGAGAGCTGTTCATGTGAACGTGGAGAGTTTACTTCAGGACCAATCAAAGCTGAGTCCACAAGCGAGACAGTACTCACTGTCAGAACAGGTACACACGCACGCACACACGCACACACGCACGCACACACGCACGCACACACAGTTGATCCACACTGCCATGTGTTCAGGGGGTTCCTGTGGAGCTGCTGGTCCGGCTGCTTCAACAGAGACTGAAGGAAATCGACTGTTTCAACAAGGTAAATCAGAATATTCAGTTGCAGCCAATGTTCCCTCTAAACTGCACGCTTGCACAATCGCGTTCTCTGCGCACAAGAACATCGATGCAGCGCACAAAATAAAATCCAACATGAACTGTAAATAAATTAAACAATAATGTGTACTAGTGTGTACTGGTGTGAACTGGTGTGTACTAATGATAACTGGTGTGTACTAGTGTGTACTTGTGTGTAGTGCTGTGTAATGGGTGTACCGGGTGGGTTGACCTTGTCCTTGTCCCGAGGATCCAGTCCGTCCTCTTTATTGTGGGGGGGTCCAGTAATCCTGCAGGGCGTGGTGATGTCATGGTCACATCATCGCCTGTTGATGAGTCGGTTCACTGCTTCTGATATTTATGAGACGTGTTGGTCTGATGTTTCGCTGTGATGATAATAATTAGCGCTGTGGTCGTCGCTGTGTCGTAGTACGATTCCCAGCAGGCCGAGCAGAGCGTTTCCCCGGAGACCAGCTGATCAAGCACGCTGCTGCTGTCACATCAGCCCTGTGTTTTCACGGCGCTGCTCCTCCCTGCTGCTCCTCATTAGCATCACATCCTATTTTCTGTCTGCGGCGATCAGAACGCTGAGAGCTGCGATCTGTTCCGTTTACGCAGAATTAAAGAGCGAAGTTGCCGTTACAAACACTCACATTAACAACACAACCGCACTTATCTTAGTGTGTGTGTGTGTGTGTGTGTGTGTGTGTGTGTGTGTGTGTGTGTGTGTGTGTGTGTGTGTGTGTGTGTGTGGCTGTGTGTGTGTGGCTGTGTGCGTCTGCGTATGTGTGTGAAACTGTGTGTGTGTGTATGTATGTGTGTGTGTGTGTGTGTGTGTGTGTGTGTGTGTTTACAGGGATGGGTGTTAGAAGGGGTCCCTCAGACTCGTCTGCAGGCACTGGGTCTCCAGGAGGCCGGCATCATTCCCAAACATGTTGGTGAGAACAAAACAAAACGTCACAGTTCATATAAATGTACTACGCACACGCACTGTGAATAAAGTGTGTTACTGAAATACCGTGTGTGTGTGTGTGTGTGTGTGTGTCAGTGATGTTGGAGGCTCCTGATGATGTGTTGCTGGAGAGGAGTCGGGGGAGGCTGGTCGACAGGCTGACAGGAGGTGAGTCCATTTAGTGATGTCATGGCGTCTCTGATTCAGGTCGTCCATCTTTGAACAGGGAAGTGAAGTAGAACTTCAAACAGCAGTAAAACAGAAAAAGGAATGGGTGGACAATATCATCAAATATTACTTACATACTGTGATGCAGTTTCAATGAGAAGCAGGTTTGGTGGCGGCACGTCGGCTGTGCCCGCCCACCTTCAAGATCTCACACTTCTGAGAAGTCGGTGTAGGAATGATTTCTTTCTTCAAGGATTCCAAGCTGGAAGAATATTTCATTTTGTTAAAGATGAACTCCCGGAGCGGTTTAATCTACACATATAATCTGCCAGCGATGAGACTCAGAGTGTCAGATGATGCTCACCAACAGCTGGGACCCACTTTCATCTTCTTATCTTGTTCAGTCAATTCTAAATAGGATGGTCCTCCAATCGTCATCTCTCCTAAAAACATTCAATTGATGATTTTCCCTCCGAGACCAAGCGAAGTGTTCGGCGAACAAATCCACAGCAGCACATTGCCCTGTAGCTGTTAGCATGTTAGCATCTATCAGATTATCAACAGGGAGGTTCTGGACAGAGGACCACACACGCCTGGTGTTGAGATTCAACTCTCTACTATTGAAACTTGTGACATCACTTCCTGTCTGTAGAGTCGTACCATCAGACCTTCATCCGGCCTGTCGACGACTCTGTGGCTCAGCGTCTGGAGAAGAAACAAAGCCTGTCAGAGAGGCAGCGATTGGCTCAGCTGCAGCGTTATCGCTGTGAGGTAACAGGCCTTACTTCCACTTACCAACACGTCCTGAAGACCGTCAACGGCGACCAGCCACCACTTGACGTCTATCAACAAGGTGCTGTTGTGTTTAGTGTGTTAAAAGATATTTTTAAAAATATAAAAAATATTTGTCACCCATTTATGTTTAAACTTCTCTAACTTCTACTGTGTTTGTTTGTGTGTGTGTGTGCGTGTGCGTGTGCGTGTGCGTGTGTGTGTGTGTGTGTGTGTGTGTGTGTGTGTGGCTGTGTGTGTGATGCAGTACTGACATTCGTACGGACTTGTCGTTCGGACCGAACTCCCAGAATCCTCCTGTTGGGTCCACCAGGGTCTGGGAAGAGTTACCAAGCCAGACTGTTGGCAGAGAAGTACAAGATAGTAGATGGTACACATACAGTATCACTATTAGTATCAGTGTCAGTATTAATATCAGTGTCGGTATCGGTGTCGGTATCGGTGTCGGTATTAGAGAATTACAAATCTGAATGTGTGTTTCAGTGTGTTGTGATCAGATGCTGAAGTCTGCAGAAGAGACAAGACTGCACCTGGATGATCGACGGCCAGGTAGACACACGAACATCTCTGAAAGTCAATTACTGATTACTGACTGATCATTTGATCTATACAATAGTAAAAAGTAACATTTCAGGGTCAAGCTGACGTCCAAACTGAAGATGTTAACTTGCTGATGAACTTTTCATCGCAGCGTGTGGTGACTAAATACTTTGAAATGAAAGCAAGAGGTGGAGGGACGGAAGGACGGACGGACAGAACATATCAACACCATGGGAAAGTAAAACCATGTGCACCAGGTTTGACAGTTGTCTGCCAGGCAGAAGACACTTCCAGTCTGTTAGACTGACGGTGTCAGGATTGTCTATACCGGATAACAGCTCGCCAACATCTGTCCAGCTGCACCATCGAGTCGGGTGGTGACACCGTTCTTCTGGGTTTCAGCTCTGCTAGTTTTAATGTGATCCTGCTGGCAGACAAACCATTGCGACAAAGATCATCATTGTCTTCATCACCATCACTAATAATTGTTCACCCTGCTACTGCAGTTTCAGATTCGCTGCTGCTGAAAGTCCTGAAGGAACGTCTGAGCCGAGTGGACTGCAGCTGCCGAGGATGGATCCTGCATGGCTTCCCCTGTGACCTACAGCAGGCCCAGGCCCTGCAGCGGTCCCATTACCAGCCCAACAGGTACTACTACTTCATCTACTGCTAATAATACTTCTAGTACTACTACACACACTGGGGGTTGCTGCAATCTACACTCCTGTTGAAAGGTCAGGGGTCACCTGGTCTGTCCAGCATTGACCTCCATTATAACCAGCTCCATGAAATAATCACCTGGATGCTCTACGGTCATTATTAGTGTCCAACAATCAGTCCAGATGTGCTGAACACATCTGGGATGGATCTGAGAGTTGTTGCTTTGATTGTCTGATTCCAGGTGATTTTAGAGAATGAATACCAAGTGTGCAACATGCAGCATCATTACAGAGGTTGGATTCTTTAACAATTCTACACATGGAAACATTTAAAAAACAAAGCTTTGTATTAGAATCACACTTAGTTGGTGCTGAACCATGAAAGAGGAAACAAAGCATTGTGGGTAATATTTTAGGAAACTGTTATTGTGTTCACACACTTGGGATTCTCTCAATCACTTTAATTAGACATTGGAAATGGTTTTCATTGATCACTAACATGTTCCATAGTTGTTGAGCACATCTGGACTCAGAATGATCAGAGAGCATTGAAGATCATTATTGGATGGAGCTGTTGGATGGAGTTCAATGCTGACGGGACCAGCTGACCCACAACTCTTCATCAGTAGGGTACGTAACAGATATGTTTCGCCCCCCTGGTGGACGGTTGCAGTATAGATCATAAGCCCCGCCCCCCATGTTATCAGATGTCATTTTTCTCAAAGATGGTTTCTGTCATTTCAGGTATGTTCGTACAGTGGGAGGAGGTGTACCAGTGACCAAATATTATATACAGTCTATGATTCAGACAAGCTCCATAAACCATGTGACTAACTGATGACCTCTGACCTTTGTGTCCTCTGTTCAGGGTTTTCTTCCTGGAGATGACAGATGATGTTTGTTTGGAGAGAATCACTCTGAGAGCAACAGATCCCGTCAGTGGAGAGAGGTCAGTTCAACCAGTGAAACCAGAGGGACCAGTTCAGACTGAATATGTGACAGACGTATTTCTGATGTAGATTAAATAAATAGAAACTCAGCATCAGCATCACCACTGGGGGCTTTTTTCAGCCGTTAATGACGTCATGGCTTTCACACATTTAAAACATCATAGATCAATGTGTTCATAGAAGCTGAAGCCGTAATAAATACTGACCTGCGTTCACCTGATGAACACATGATTTTATACTCAATGGATTTCCCCAAATACATAAATATAAAGTTACTCTCTGTCCGTTTGTGTTGAGATGTTTTTATCAGATCACGTTACATGATGTCACTTTACAAAACTAGTTACTAATCTTTGAATGAAACAGGTTTTAGAGTTGTGTGATGTCACTTCCTCTTGAAGGTTCCATGCTGTAACTCGACCGGCTCCGAGCACTGAGGTCCAGAACAGACTGAAGACCAGAGCTGAAGACAGCACACACGCTATAAAACACATGCTGAGTGTGTACAGGACACACACGGCAACCCTGCAGGTACACACACTCACTCACTCACTCACTCACTCACTCACTCACTCACTCACTCACTCACTCACTCACTCACACATCCACACTCACTCTCACTCACTCTCACACACTCTCACACACTCCCACACACTCTCACACACTCCCACACACTCTCACACACTCCCACACACTCCCACACACTCTCACACACTCCCACACACTCTCACACACTCCCACACACTCTCACACACTCTCACACACTCTCACACACTCTCACACACTCACACAATGAGTTGCAGTTATTCTTTGCTACAGGACCTCAAGAGTTTAAGGCCTGTTGTGTGTGTGTGTGTGTGTGTGTGTGTGTGTGTGTGTGTGTGTGTGTGTGTGTGTGTGTGTGTGTGTGTGTGTGTGTGTGTGTGTGTGTGTGTGTGTGTGTGTGTGTGTGTGTGTGTCTAGTCTATGTTTCCAGATTCAGTTCACATTGACGCAGATCAGGATCCTCATTCTGTGTTTGAGGCTTTTGAGAGCAGACTGACAACTGACTCACCTGGACTCACCTGGACTCACCTGGACTCATCTTGACTCACCTGGACTCACCTGGACTCACCTGGACTCACCTGGACTCACCTGGACTCACCTGGACTCACCTGGACTCACCTGGACTCACCTGGACTCACCTGGACTCACCTGGACTCACCTGGACTCACCTGGACTCACCTGGACTCACCTGGACTCACCTGGACTCATCTTGACTCACCTGGACTCATCTTGACTCACCTGGACTCACCTGGACTCACCTGGACTCACCTGGACTCACCTGGACTCATCTTGACTCACCTGGACTCACCTGGACTCATCTTGACTCACCTGGACTCACCTTGACTCACCTGGACTCACCTGGACTCACCTGGACTCACCTGGACTCATCTTGACTCACCTGGACTCATCTGGACTCATCTTGACTCACCTGGACTCACCTGGACTCATCTTGACTCACCTGGACTCACCTGGACTCACCTTGACTCACCTGGACTCACCTGGACTCACCTGGACTCAGTTTAGAGATTTGTGGCGAAAGAATCTCTGAACTGTCTAAAGTTCAAGGGCCGACCATGTGACCCAGATACAGGAAGTGCCTCACAGTTTTGTGTATCTCTACCACGGCCCGAGGGCTGATGGGAATGGATCAGTACCACCTAGAAATAACTTCACTGTTAAACAATAATAAATGTTAACGAAACATGAATTAAACACGGTACAATTGGTTTCCATGTTAACGTCCAGTTTGACTTATTATTTTGGTGTTCTGTCGACCTGTGTGATGATCTGATTGCTCGTGTTCTCCAATCTGACTACTGATGTCACAGTGATGTCACAGTTATCCAGGTGTGTCCAGTTATCACCTGTTGTCAGGATTACTCAAAAACTACCTTGGACCAGGGTGCGAACTGGAGGGCAGCAGGGGGAGCTATAGCTCCCCTAGTGGTGACATGAGCTCCCCTGGGAACATGGTTTGTGGAATTTGGTGGGAGCTCTCTAAAATACTGATATGATGACCAAATAAAATCCATTTTGGGCATGATTTTTTTCAAAGTAAAATAAGTGAAATGAAATTATATTTAGAGTTTATGATTCATGAAAAAAGTGTCACCTGCTTGCACGCTGCCCGCATCTCCACCTGCAGCTCCACCTGCAGCTCCACCCGCAGCTCCACCTGCAGCTCCACCTGCAGCTCCACCCGCAGCTCCACCCGCAGCTCCACCCGCAGCTCCACCTGCAGCTCCACCTGCAGCTCCACCTGCAGCTCCACCCGCAGCTCCACCTGCAGCTCCACCCGCAGCTCCACCCGCAGCTCCACCCGCAGCTCCACCTGCAGCTCCACCTGCAGCTCCACCCGCAGCTCCACCCGCAGCTCCACCTGCAGCTCCGCCCGCAGCTCAGCCCGCAGCTCCACCTGCAGCTCCACCCGCAGCTCCACCTGCAGCTCCACCCGCAGCTCCACCTGCAGCTCCACCCGCAGCTCCACCTGCAGCTCAGCCCGCAGCTCCACCCGCAGCTCCACCCGCAGCTCCACCTGCAGCTCCACCCGCAGCTCCACCCGCAGCTCCACCCGCAGCTCCACCTGCAGCTCCACCCGCAGCTCCACCTGCAGCTCCACCCGCAGCTCCACCTGCAGCTCCACCCATATCCACTCACTCACAAGCTCGTTTAGTTGCCTAGTAAACAGTTTACCAGCGTTGTTGTGCCCGTGTGCAACAGATGTTCTCTCTATAACAGGCCTATGGCTGTGCTGTTGCTATTAATGCTCGGATCAGCATTTTCTCTCCCCCCGCGCAAAAAAATAAAGATTGCGGTATAGTTGGCACACTGCCTGGGTCATCTTCACTGAAGTCATTGGAATGGTGTAAAGTGGGACGAAGAGGAAACCGTGAACTGTATTGGCGTTGACGTTGATGGAGGTCTCAGCGCTCTGCGTCTCAGCTAGTGTTGCTAGACTTTACTCTTACAGATGTTGGACAGACAGCGGATTGGTCCTTTAACACAGCAGCTGCGTGTTGTTTATTAACGAGTCATGTGACTGACAGATGCCGCCGGTTCTCTCGTCTCATCTAAAAGAAGTTTATCAGTTCAGTTTCCTTCAAACCTTCATGTTGGAATCAAACGTGTGGTCCTTCAAGCACGTTGATGATTGAAACGTTCGTTCAACAACTCGCTCAGTCAAACAAACGCTCATACGACGTTTCAAAGTGACAATTTTTTGGCAAATGACTATAATTAATCCTCCTGAGCGACGGTCTGAGTCCCAGTAGTGCCGGGCTCGGCGTGTGATTGACAGCACTATTTTTAAATCGTCCTGTCAACAACAGGAAGTAGAGCAGGATGGAAATGGGACGTGACAGCTGCTGATGGGATAACGGACAGAGAGCTGCAACACTGCCTGGAATCATGTTAGCAAAGGAGACGTTCTCCATCAGTCTCAGCTTCACGTCCCTCAGGAGGAGGCTGCCTCAACCATGTGCCTGTATGACCGCCATCAGTAGAAACGAAAATTATTTTACTTTTGGGTGCAGTGACGTTCACAAATATCATTTCATTTTAATCTGAGAGTCCTTCAGCGGCTCCAGATCTGCAAACTGAGGTTGTGACCCCTCCCAAATATTATGACTCCTCCCGGAGTTTGTGATCTCTCCCAGATTTAGACTCAGGGAAGCCAAATGTCCTGGCTCACCCCCTGGTGGCTGGTTGCAGTACAGGTCGTAAGCCCCGCCCCTCCATGTTAGCCTCACTACTGCAGACGCTGAAACTCAAGCATGAATAATTAAAAATGTTTTTGTAAATATTTCTTACATGCATTGTTACAAGATAGTAGAACATAACAGAGATCAACATCTTCTATAATACACACATAAATAATAACAATAGAAATACAAATAAACAGTCATTCAAGGTTAAATTAAAGTCAGATTGTTATAAAATAATAAAATAAAATGTGTTTACATGAATATAATGAATCCTTAATGTATTCATTATTGCATTTACGATATAAATTTCTCCGTCGTGAGACGAATAAAGGTTTTCTGATTCTGATATCCTAATCTGTGACCCGATCTGGTGAAATCAGTCGGAAGTTGCAACGTTCTATTTTTAGATTCGGGCAGTTCACGTGGAAAACCAATTTCTTTTCAATTTTTTTTTTTCAATTTCAAAGAAATGACATTCAACAACAATCTCCCAACGTTGTATCGTCCATACAGTTGGGGAAAGGCACGTAAATGACACTTAAAGTTGACCTCCAACTCTCCAGCTGCATTAAATGCTGCAGTGATCCGGTAACGTCGACCTGAGGGTTCCTTCACTGTCTCTGCTGTGTTGGTGTGATGAGAGGACAGCAGCTGGATGTCCAAACGTTGGTAGAGACGACCAGGAGGAACCGACCACGAAGCTCCGAGGAGGGAACGATGGACGATACCACGGGACGGATGTTGGGGAAGAAACTTTAAACGTGATTTTCTCCGGTTTTCAATGGTACAAAGAGGCTGAAGACCCTGATTCAAAGGGTCATATTAAACCCTCCAACGGAGGACTGACGATGGATCAGGTTAAACATTATTTACAGAACCTTACATTTGGGTCACTGTGACTCATTTTGCTGGATCGGGTCACATATTTACACACATTTATGATAAAAAAAATGAAGTGAATCTACTGCGCATGTCCCGAAAGTCAGCTGTGAAGCAGGCGGGGCGTCCGTGACGTAACAGGAAGAGTTTCCACGCGTGTCGCCGTTCTGCTGCACGTTTAACGGTGAGTCTTCTGTCCGTTTTTCGGTTTCTATCTTCCAGCCTGTGTCCGCGTGCTCACGTCCTTTACTGTCCGGAAGTGTCTGTCGGTCCGTGGCTAGCAACAGCTGAGCCCGGAACACGGACACGTGTTTCAGTGTGTTGTCGTTGTGGAGGAAACGTTTCCGTTAACGGAGACTTGAGCCGAAAAAACTGTAGTTACTGCAGTTAATGTTTTAAACCGAACGTCCTCTACAGCTGAAGCCGGACTCCATTCAGAAATCTGTCGGTTTAATGTTTTCGGTCCAGTCAGGAAGTTTAAACTGAAATGTGACGTCAGCAGCAGCTGACCCTCTTTAATTCTGCAGAAATCAAATCAATCACATTTCTGTTGTTTGGATGAATGTGTGACATTAAACACGTGACTTGACTGCTATTGATCATTGAACAGAAAACAACGGTGTGGATGATGTCATCATCAGGTGATCAGCTGTGCCTGAACATCAGCAGCAGTTTGTCCCCATCTTCCTCTTCCTCCAAAAATAAACCTCTGACTGCTCAGCAGAGATGGACCACAGTGAGTATACCAGGAGATCTTCGTAGGTCAGGAACGGCCGATCAATCATCAATGCAACAAATTGACTGAACCTCTTCATCAGCGATTTACTGTCACAGACAAAGTAAAGAGAAACAATATAAGAAATGTACGGTGTCCCAGAAGTTTTAATTCCAGAAAGAACTTGAATGTGTTGAAATATTAACAACATTGAGTCACCGACTTGTGATCGCTGATCAATAAGACTGTGATTTTACTCACTGATCAATTGGACTGTGATTTTCTTGATTATTGATGAGCTGATCGGTTTATAAAGTGGAATGTAAAAGTTCTAACAGTCCGAATCAACATCTGATTGTCTTTCTGTTGGTCAACCAAACCTATTAATCGTTGTTCCTGTTTAACCTCCAGAAGAAGCAGAAAGCAGCAAAAAGGAAGTTCAGCTCCTCGGAGGGGGACGGACGCCCCCCCCAGCAGAGGAGGCTGGCGGCTGAGGCTCCGCCCCCTGCAGACACTCAGGTAAACACCAGCGTCCAACCGCCTTCCCCGGTCAGCTGACAGGAAATCGTCCTGTCACCAAACACTGGCACGACTTCACCACATGTGTGATGTCACAGACACAAATGTTGCTAATTTTGGATAATGACACTCACCTTGAAATACAAACTTTATTTACAACATGTTTATTTCCGGCAGACTCGCACAAAGACACCACAGAAGAAGGACGCAGGGAAAGAAGGAAGGAGCAACATCAAGACTTCCTCTCTGTTCAAACACAACCCAGAGATCCCCGACATCCACAGGTAGATAGCGCTGCCTGTGATTGGCCGAGCAGATCTCCTCTGATTGGTTCAGCCTGCAGCCTCCAGAGATCACAGCTTTTGACTTGTTTTATCGTTCACACCGTTCAATCTTCGCCCTCAGACCGCCGGTGTCCCAGGTGACGGAGGAGATTTTCACCTCTGCCTCGTTCTCAGACTTGGACCTGCATCCTCACCTGGTAACACCTGGTACTCGTGCTACACACTGAGGGCGCCCCCCCCCCCCCGTCTGATCACCACCAATGATCCTGTAGTGTGAAGCAGTTACACATGTTAACGCCCTGATTGACAACCCGTGTCAGAACAGTGACAGCGAGTTGACGAGGTCACGTACAGACACATCGGCCAGTCGACCGCTGATAACTTTCAGTGTTCAATCATGTACATATTCTTTGATTGATGATGGATTGATTCAATTAATTGATTAATAGATTGCCTGCCTCTCCCTGGAGTTTCCTCTGGCTTGGCTCCGATCTTACGGTTCAAATATCAACAATCGTCTCTCTCATCCATCTCCATGTTGTAAAATCAGTAAATAAGTCTCATGTCCTCAGAATGATAGAAGTACACACACACACACACACACACACACACACACACACACACACACACACACACATACACACACACACACACACACACATACACATTTAAATCACCAGTGGATAATGACTGTTCTGATTGGCTGATTGATTCTGTCCACCAGGTTGCGACGCTGAACAAAGTCCTGAATGTTTCCACACTGACCAGGTCAGTTCCAACACACACACACACACACACACACACACACACACACACACACACGCCCTTTTTTTTAAACATTTATTTATTATGGATTTTGTTCATCTAACAAACAGAACAATAAGGCCCATCTAATGATCTGTACCACTGAACCCTGCAGGGTGTTACGGTCCTAAAGGTTCCATCATCTGTACTTCAGTCAAATAAAAGACGAGACCAAACTAAAGCTACAGTGGTGGCAGAGCTGTTGGAACACCTGGAACATCTGTCAGCTGCTGGGACCTTTATTGTACCTCCAAAACATGATTTCATTTCATAATGTTTATCTTCTCTGAAGCCAAATACGAGGTGATGGTGAAGCTCCATGAGCAGCAACACATCGTTTGGCTTCCAACAACCAAACATTCAGTAAACTCTACTCCTCGGTGGTGATGAAGCTCCGTGGGTGGAGATTTTAATTTATAGACTCTTTATACATACCCCCCCCCCCCCCCCCCCCCCCCCCTGCCTACCC
>CAAKHC010002096.1:3080-16781 GCA_901007825.1 Macroramphosus scolopax | reverse complement strand
TTTGTCGGCCTTCTTGACTTTGGAGTATCTCGTCAGGTTATTTTCCGTCCCTGTGAGACAGGTATTGGGACAGGGACTGAAATGAAACAAGCAGCAAGTGTTGAGTCTCATTAATGGCCACTAAAACTATTCTGTAAATGCAGGACGGCAGTGACTGTAAACAAGGCAAGATTAGAATATATCTGGACAGTAAATTAGAAAGTAAATCAAAATGCCTTAATTAAGAAACAAACAATACAACTGTTTATCAGTTTAACTATTTACATTCAGTGTTAACATTGAATTGTTCATGTTATTTTATTTTTGTTGGGGGGAGGTTATTCTGAGAGTTTTTATGTTGATGAGTTTTTCTAAACCTTCTAACAGGGTTATTTCATTACATTTTTCTGGAAACCAGAACATACCAGACATGCAATCAGATCATTTCCAGTCTGTGGAAGAACGTGGGATCTTACTCAGCTTGTGTTTCTGCAGCAGCAGCCAGCAGCTGTGCAGCAGTTATGTGGCATCCTACTCTTTGAGGAGAACCATAGATGGATATGCAGAGCTGTGCTCATCTGTCCAGACCAAGACATATAGTGACATCTTCTGCATTCATTCACAGAACCGTAAGTCATCAAGGGTGTTTCTTTTGATTGGAAAATATGATTTGTTACTCCAGTCAAACTGGCAGGTTTATATTAATGTTAATGCTGAAATTGAAATATTTTGTTATCCACTTGCTGTGTGTAGGTGCTGACGTATTATCTCATACCTCGCCTGCTCTTCCAACTGACAGCAACTTTGACACCCTCTTCAAGCAATTTAGCACCTTTCTCTTCAGCTCAGAGGAGGTCAGCGGTCAGACAACCACTGACCAACCACAGGACTCATCCGGTTACCAGGCAAGTCTCTGCTTTGAAGAAGTAACGGTTACATTGTTTTCTGTTTCTCTCGAACTGTTTATTCATAATGATCTACCTTTAATCAAAGAAGAGAGTGTTCACCCCCTCCTGATGGTTTCTGGTTTCAGTATGGGGATGTGATAGTGACAGCAACAGAGGATGGACAGAGAGGGGTCTTCTGGCTGCCCACCACCGGGGTCACGGCTGACTGTCTGGACACTAGTCCTGCAGGTAGACATTACAGGACTCAACATGACAACAAGGTTTCTGCCACAACTGTTGGTGCAATGATAAATGCTCATAACAGCTGCACATGGTGTCCGTTTAAAGGTTGCTAACATTACTCACAGTAAAGAAGTGGGGCTGCAAATTATGAAGCGTTCTGATTGCTTACAATTGCACATTTTCATTTGACAATTTACATGTCTCAATATAAGCAGAACCTGTACTGGAACCTTTGCCAGCTGTGTTCTCCAGTTGGAAACATTAACAATGATAATATGAGCCTGACTGAGCTTTGTGTTGTCTGTTCACAAAACGGCTGTGCATGCATGCAGGGGATAATGAATACTCACCGTATCTGTTTGTGTATGTTGGTGATGTGGTAATGTCAGTGAGCTAACTAAACCTACCGCACTTTTCACACTATAAGCTGCACCTGATTAGAAGCTGCAGAAGCTAAATCGAATGATTTGTACATATATAAACTGACTATAAGCCGCCGTTTTTTTTAATGTTTAATTACCGTCATTAACGTCTTCAACTGTTCCCATTCAGCAATAGTAGCTACAGAACATGTACTATGCTGTGTAAACTGGACTGGATCACATAGTGTTTCAGACACACAAACTTTTAAACTTTCTACCTTAACCGGTGGCTCCCAGCCACGTACCGGCAGCGATCTACTGCCAGATTGATGCCTTTAATTTAACAGCTGCATCAGATGCATTTCTACGGTTGTTTTCCAGAATGACGATGTCTCACAAACTGTCTCCTTGTAAACGATGGACGGAGTCCTCTTTAAAACAATATGAACGGGGTTTATTCACAACAAGGTTGGTGCTACAACAACAGGTGCTGTCTCTCTCTGTGTCTACCGTAATTACCGTAATGGCGGCTCTTGGCCGCAGGTACATTTTGTTACCGTATATGACATCGCTCTCTGTCCTTCTGTCTCTCGTACCACTCTCGCCGTTCCACTTTTACTTTTGCACGCTGTTTTCCGCCTCCGGAGGACTGTAACCAGTAAAATCCATAGATTTGGGATTTCCCCGATCGGCCGTTAGCTGGAAAAATCCGTAGATTAGCCGCACCGTTATATAAGCTGCAGGGTGGGAAAATGGGGGAAAAAGTTGCGGCTTATAGTCCGAAAAGTACGGTAACTACAATTTGAAAGAATTTTGAAAAACTGCTGACAATTAAAGTAACGAGATTCATGTCACAGCAAGGTTGGTCCTTCACTAACGGCCTTGGACTCTTAGGTAGCTCAGACTGTACCGATCACATCAATAGATTCATTCTCTGTGATCAGGCTATTCCGGGTTCCTTAATGGATTTTGGATATTTCTAAGAGACCAGCAATCATATGGCTTATTGTATACTCTTGTCTCATGGAGCAGGATTTATACAAGGGAAATCTGTGCGTATAGATTTGTAATTTGTGGTCATAAGGAGAGATAAAGGTGGTGTGGATCAGAGTTTAGCATGTCATATGATGTGGGCGCTGCACAGACTCTTGCTGCCTCCAGGAAGACCGGGACCCTTTTATTTTTCAGTTCTTAGTAAATCCCCTTGGAATATTTAACTTATTTTTGTCCTGCTAATCAACTCTTTGACATGTCTGTTTGGTACTTGGCCTCAGCAGTGTCAAAACATCTGCCATATATTTATGATGAAGCGTTGCAGTTCTGGAACCTAATCAACCTTTACGACAGTGATATCTCACAAATGTAAAGTTACGCAGCATAAAATATATCATAAGCTGCACAATGCAAACTATGAATCTGTTGTCTTTTGTATTGTATTTTTCTGTGTCATGATCGTTGTTTGTCTTGGTTGTCCTCCCAGCCTTCCTGAAGGAGCAGAGCAGCCGCTGCTCCAGGCGTGTGGTTTTGGCCCACGACTGTCGATCTCTGCCGGCTCTGAGCATGAACACCTACACTAACGTCCAGCTCTATGCTGTGAGTCAGACATTTCTACTGACACTCTGTACGACTCTCCAACATTCTTGTTCTTGAAGATAGTGAGTGATGTTTAATGCACCCCAGGAGTTAAGTCATTAAAGGGGCACCACCAAATGTAACATACATGTATTTGACCAGACACCTGATTTGGCTGTGCAGTTCTAAATAGCTGAATTACTCTCGTGCTGTCATTTACTTTTTACTGAATTTCCATTTTTTCAACCGTTCTATTATTTTCTGTGTTAATAAAAATCTTTTTTCATTCCACAGGGGAAGAATGAAGGTGCTTCAGTAAGTATCTCCATGTTCTGTGTATTTGTGAAAAAATCAGTCGATTAAATTTATTCACAATAATTCTGATAATTCATCTATTTGTCTGTTTTTCTCCTTCGAAGAATCTTTTGTTTTTCAATTCATTGTAGAATCAAAATGAAAATCAACATTTGAGATTTGATTGAGATATTCACTCATCATACTTTAGACCATATCTGCTGGATTCTGGACCAAAATGTCTTTTTAAAGCAGTGCCAACCTGTTAGCTGCACACATGCATCATATCCATGGCAGGGTTGCCAATCATGTGACTGCATCGTGGTGGATTCTATACTTCATCTGAAACACTGTAAACCAGTGGCTGTCTGGAAAGTCGGGATGATAACAGCCAGCTGCAGAAGAAACAGAAGATGAATGTTAGTGGAAGTTGACTGCTGTGTGTGGTTCTTAGGTTCTTCCTGTCGAGGTGGCTTCAGTCATCTTGCAGTCTTTAGATGGGACTCAGCATGAACTCCAGATCGATGGAGAGCAGACTGTTCACCCTTATCTCATTGACCCAGAAGTGTGTGCTAATGTTCTGCTGAAGGTGAGTCCAATACAGGTGATGCACCAACATTTGATGAAGAGTTCTGTAAATAAAATAAGTACTTGTGTTTCCTGCAGGTTGTCTATTTGATGAAGTACAGTCAAGATGGACAAATACTGAAAGCAAGTGTGTCTCTGGTGCTCGGATTTGTCCATGAAGCACAACTTCCCCTGGAACAGGAGTTTCACGTTAAATTTGTCCAGGTAGAGTTTGAATCATATTTGTATCACGTGCTGTTCACCTACAAACATCGGAAATCAAATCTTGAAGTCGTCATCCGATAAAGAGCTGGCGTGGTGGGAAGGCCATTTGGGGAATTTTTCACATCTGAATTGTTTAAACTAAACTGGAAAAACCTGTGGACACACCACTGTTGTTGTCCACGACACTGTTGTTGTCCACGACACTGTTGTTGTCCACACCACTGTTGTTGTCCACAACACTGTTGTTGTCCACGACACTGTTGTTGTCCACACCACTGTTGTTGTCCACAACACTGTTGTTGTCCACACCACTGTTGTTGTCCACACCACTGTTGTTGTCCACAACACTGTTGTTGTCCATCGGCCTGTGCAGGCCTCAAGGTCCTGAGTGGATGTTGACTGACCACCCCAAACTTAACCTGGATAGAACGGATGTACTGTTTCTCCCCGGGAAAGCCTGTCCCCTCGCAGACCTCCATCTCCATTGACAACATTACTGCTCTACCCTTGAAGACTGCCATGAACCTCGAGATGTTATTCCATTGTCCTCCTGGCCGGGCTACTGGTTTCCACCATTAGATCCTTACAGCGCATTCAGAATAATGCTGCCAGTCTGGCGTTTAATAAACCTGAATTTGCTCACATCACTCCTCTTCTCCAGTTAGAACACCTCCCCGTTTCCATTCCAACCCTCATGTAGACGACAGGACAGGTGTCTGCAGACAACAATTATGCAGGTGGAGGTTTCTTGCAGATTTGTGGATGCCTTTCCTAGAATAGCTTGGGTCTGTGGAGAGTTAGAGGTCTGCTCAGCGCCGAGTAGGGCACAAGTAGCTTCTTACCCATCACCACCATCAGGGTCCATCTGATGGGCCATTCTGACGCTGAAAGAGCCCAAAAATACATTCAAATTCAGAAAGAACTGTTTTCAGTGACAGAAAGGACAAAGAGTCCTGCAGCAGATATCTGAACCCCCACATAGTCCCGATCTCGAAAGCATCCGGTCGGTCTGGATGATTTATGGTTTATAGTTTCTGTTGACTGCAGATTACTTAGAAACAAAAGCAATTGATGGTAATATATTTAAACGTTAGTGCAGGACTGTTCATAGGTATGATACACTGTGTTCTTATCAAGACTTCATGCAAGTTGTGTTCTGCCTTGTGTCCATTCAACAGGAGGAAGATGAGCAGGTGGTCGTCCACTACAGCGGTAATCCAGGTTATGTGGTTGGACTACCACTACTGTCAGGACAAACAGCTGCTATATATCCTTTACCTGCCTGAACAATGGCTTTATTGACAGTAAGAACCAAATACTGCATGTCTCAGGATTTTTCTTTAACAGTTGTCCTCACTGGATTTGCTCGAAGCAGCAACCCCATGGACACACTGTCTGTCCTCCATAGTGCTGAGGGTCAGGACTGTATGAGGGGTCCACACATACACTCCCCTGTCCTGTTTGGCCTGGACTACATGTCTGGCTGCACATTAAGGTACAGCATCCTCATACTCACCAACTTCTATTCCATTATACCTAGACGATGTCCTCAGAGTTCTATGGAGACTTGTCCTTCCCCTGCAGACTGGAGGAGGCTGCCAACTGTTCCCTTGTTTCCCAAGTGATCCTTGATGTACTGCGAGGACCAAACTATCCCTCGTATGTTGCAGCCTTTGGAAACTCTCCATTAGATAATCCACTTGACTGGGTGCCCGTCCAGAGGACCTATAATCCTGAGGTAAGCACAGAGTGACAAGAGTTGGGGGAGGTGTTACTCTGAATTGGACTGCAGAGCTTCAGGCTGAGTGAGTGGAACACAATCAATATAACACAGGGGGGGTTGGAAAGGGTAGAGCACCCGTTATAACACGGGGGGGTTGGAAAGGGTAGAGCACCCGTTATAACACGGGGGGGTTGGAAAGGGTAGAGCACCCGTTATAACACAGGGGGGTTGGAATGGGTAGAGCACCCGTTATAACACAGGGGGGGTTGGAAAGGGTAGAGCACCCGTTATAACACGGGGGGGTTGGAATGGGTAGAGCACCCGTTATAAGTGAGCCCAACCCATTCAGGTGAGACCTGCAGACCTGTGGTTGTACGGCTGCTGAGCCCCCTCTCTAAAGCGGTTACCTTCATTATACTACAAGAGTGAAAACCAAAGTGTGGCTTGTGGGCCCCCGGTGGGCCGATGCTGAGAACATTGAAGATGCTGAATGTTGACAGGAAAGTGATTTAGTTACCTGAGAACACCTGCAGTTCACTATCAGGCTGCAGTTCACTATATGTTGGCTGTTTGCAGGAGGCTCCGAGCTGCAGCATCCCGTTGTCTCTTCATTTAGACATTGAATGGACCAAATATGGATCTTTGGTGAATCCCCAAACTCAGATTGTGGACATTAAAGAAGTAATCCAAACCAACACCACCAGTCTGGTAAGACTCACCATCACAGACAGGACACAAGGAACTGTAGGTTTATAGTGGTGAATGCTGCAGCACCCACCTCACTGGAGGCAGATACACCATGTATACCACAATGATACATAGAACTGTGTTCTCCCACAGGCCTTCCTCTCCAGGGGCAGCAGGGTTCTGTCCATCAGGAGTTCAGTGAGCTTCAGACCAGTTTCTGCTGCTGCTCGTCCTGGTTTCAGAGCCGCGCCTACGATCGATGCCAAGCTGCCTTTCGACTTCTTCTTTCCTTTCGTCTGATCCAGCAGCTGCAGGTGTCGCCGATGTGTTTCATATTTAGAAAGAACAGCCAACCACTGCTTGTTGGATCCAACAGACGACCCAGAAACGCAGGTTTTAATCATAGATTGATCTATTTCAATCAGATTTCTTTCTACAACATTCAGTGTTTTTAATTCACACATTTACATATATTTGTAAATATATATATATATATATATATATCTGTATAAAGTACTTCTTCAAATAAAACATAATGACATTTTTAATACAATTCTTTCCCCAATTTAATAACTTTAATGTAAACAGGCCGTAGGGACCTTGAAATGACAGAAATCAGATGTAGAATACAGGATTCTGATGGAATGTATAGTCAGACATCCAACAAATGATCTGAGATTCAGCAGCGTGATGAATCAGAAGTCGATGCCGTGTGTTTGGAGAAGGGTTTGAAGTTTCTGGTTATCTTGTTCCTAAGACAGATGCAGACATGGAGAACAGTCAGTTGGTTGTTGGACCCCGGTCGATTCTTTCATGGCTCATCTTTTACCACAATTAGCACCAGTTATCATTCCTCATTTCTCACAGCCAGAAGATTTTAACACAAGCAGTAGATTTGGGAGCGTCCACCAACCATTGAATAAACTAATGAAAATAATGATTCTGTATGTTTCAATTGAACCTTTACACAACCCACAGTGAAACAATTCAAAGCTACTGGGAGGCCGTGATTGATTGACAAGTCATGTGAAGAAAACCCAAAATATTAGAACATTTCTAGTTCATAGAAGTTTTAAAGATGTAATGGGTTGGTATGTGTCAGGATTTATTTTTCCAATATTGGTTAAAACTAATGAGCAACAGGAAATGTTGTATATATTGATTTAATTCTAAAAACAATGTTGTAAAATAAACTATGAAAGAAATGATTGTTCCTTCTTTCAACTTGTCATTACTGTGAGAAGTTTCCATCCAGGTGACGACAGGATTAACAGGCTGATGTCCAGAAACTGCTGAGGGGGCCGATGGTGAACGTAGAGATGTTGAGGAGTGAATTACCAGTTTATCAGTGCGCTCCTGCAGGTCGGTGACTCTCTTTACAACGTGGTCGTAGCTCTCCTTCAGCTTGTGCATCTTCTGTTCTGCACGAGTTTTCACTGACACCAGGATCCCTGCAAGTATCAGACAGTCAACCCGAGATGATGCAGCCTTCTTCTAGCATTCTCACATGTACAGAATTACAGAACATCGTTAGCTGAAGCCCTGAAACACCA
Organism: Macroramphosus scolopax; assembly: GCA_901007825.1. Lineage (NCBI taxonomy): Eukaryota > Metazoa > Chordata > Actinopteri > Syngnathiformes > Centriscidae > Macroramphosus > Macroramphosus scolopax. Next base: position 8,689 of record CAAKHC010002096.1, on the reverse strand, counting down.
ATCAAGTACAAACCGCTGGCAAGATGAACCATTTGACTTTCAGTCAGAAAGTGATCCCTACAGACGTTTGAGGGCTATTGTATGGTAAAACAGCATCTGCACCGGTCTTCTCAGCAGAACGTATGAAATCTAACCGTGTTTAAGGCTTCAAGTTTCAACATTTCGCTCCAAACTAGTTGTGAAGTCATAAATCAGACTCGTAAGTTCATACTTGATACTGAGTTTTAAGGAGATCAATGTCCAGATGGCTTCTACGTCCAAGGGAAGGAACAAAGTAAGAACATGAGCTGTCTATTGATGGAAGTCCACAGTTTGGTAGGAATCAGATGCTCTCCTTTCTTTACCATTGCAGGTCATCTCATACCAAACAATGAACCTGTATTTAGTCGGATGTTTTCTCTGCGTTGGTTTACATACTGTAGATACTACTGGCTCGATCCTTAAAGAGTCCTCAATGTTTTTTGCACAGCGCTGCACTTCCTGTTTTTATTTTAATTTCTTAACTTGACAATGGGGGTGTCAGAAATTTGATTCTGAACTGAAACTATTCAAATGAACATTACATCTTCAGCATTGAAATGTCAAGCAGGATCTTAAATTTCCTATTAAGGTTTTTCTCTCGACCGTCGCCGACATGAGAGAACCATCCAGACTCAGCTGGTCCTTAAAGGGAACTGACAGTAGTTGTCCACCTGGGACCCGGTTACCATGCGTCTGGGTTGAAGTTCTTCATGGGGACGGATGTGAAGCAGGAGGATCACTCTGATATCTCATTTGAGGTGACTAGTTGTGTGTGAGAGTTGCCATCCAGGACAGAGTGGATCAGAAGAGTCTGAATGACATCACAGTCAAAGCGTATTGGGATCTCAAATAGTAGATGTCCACATTGAGATGCCACGTTTTGAGGCACTTTCGTAGACTACCTTTGTGGGACAGGGACACACTGAAGTTGTGGCGTTTGCTACATGAGGACAACACTTTGTCCATAAAATACGCTATGCAGACAATCATGTTGGCCGTGACCATTTGGACCAGGATCACTGGGTGTCGCCAGGGGAGAAGTGGGATGAAGACCTTCACAACTCAATCAGTTTAACCCAAAGAAATACCGGAAGAGTCCTTTAACATGCCTAACGGTAGACTGACTCTCTGATGTCCGAGAGGACGGTGGAATAGATCTGAGGGATCCTCCAGCTTCCCTCCAAGTCATGTTGCCTTCCCCAAAAGTTCTGAAAACGTCTGTGCAAAACAGTTAAAAGAAAAGCCACTAGATGGCAGCAGGTCCTTTACAGCAGTTGGTCTGCTGGTAACTGACTGCATATGTTGTATTATATTTACATACTATGAGCATGTGGTTTAAGTGAGGCTCATTCACAGACTTGCAGCTGTATCCTCGGGATAACTTGGAGCTGATCGTTTTTAAAGTACAACCAGTGGTATTCTGAAGTCTAACAAGCTATACGGGCTGGGAACAACCTGAAACTTAGACATGGAACATCGGCACACCTTAAGTGTGAAGCAGACATCTCCAACTGGAAGTCACAGAACACTTTGCTGTGGGCGACACACGCGTCCATGTACAGTGAATATATTTTGTAAATAACTGCTGTGTCATGTAAGGACATACGGTGGATCCCAGTTTGACCAAGCTGTCCAAGATGTGCTGTCCGATCCAACATCACATGTTCACTAAGTGACAAAAGCAGATGACCTAAGTTCATGTGGCAGCATTTACACTACTGCATCATTTTACATGCAACGTACACACACGTAGGCAATGAGTGTTACTGACCGTTGATGATTCGAGCCACCCTCCAGAGACGCAGCAGGATGAGCAGACCCATGCCATTAAAAGCGTCCTCATGAAAGATGAAGACGATGTCCAACACGAAGGAGACCACCACCACCAAAGCATCAATCACTTCAAACTTATGCTGGAAGAACTCCAGGCGATATGCAAACAGCTTCCCAGCCAGCTCTACCATGAAGAGTGTGAGCAGTGCGAGGCTCAGGTAGTGAAACACCTGCAGACGTGGAGGGAGCTACATGACATACAGTCCTGGATGAGACCGGTGGATTGAACGGACGTGTCTTCATCTCACCTCGGCTGCAACGTGGTCGTGTCCCACATCAATAAGGGACAGATCTATAAGCAGCTCTGCCAGGACAAAGATGGCATCCAAGATGACCAAACACACCACCAGCACCTGCCGGCAAAGATCAGAAAGAGAATTATTATTATTAGAAAATAAGGAATCATTTCAACAAAACGTCTGAATTCCTCTTTTCCCATGTTGCCAAGACGACACTTCAATATTGAAGCTTCTAGCTTGGATAGTAACAGGACATTTATTGAAGTACTGTTAGATTTGAGCCTTTATTCATCCCACGACGGGGAAAAGAAGGTTATTAAAGTGTTAAAGGTTAATTGAATGTTTGCTACGTTCAACTTCAGTCTCACTGTATTTCAGTTGGAAATATGTTTCAGGAACACTTTGATGTTCATTCATATATTCTCATTGCAGTCAGCTGATTAACCAACTTTATTAGACAGTTGAATGTGTGTAATACTGATTTATTCATTTAGCAGACACTTTTATCCAAAGCGACTGACAAGGGAGAACATTGGAGCTGCATTCCAACGGAGACGTCAGTGCAACAATCAGACTGCTCAACCTCCAACAGGATGGAGAGAAGATCCAGTAGAAGGAAAGGAGGACAGTAGTGCTCAGTCACTACGTTAACTCAAGTATTAATTATTATATTATTTAATAGTTGCTCGTAGATGATATTAACTTTAATTAGTAATATACACGACTGTTGAAGAGTTGTGGGTCAGCTGGTCCCGTCAGCATTGAACTCCATCCAACAGCTCCATCCAATAATGATCTTCAATGCTCTCTGATCATTCTGAGTCCAGATGTGCTCAACAACTATGGAACATGTTAGTGATCAATGAAAACCATTTCCAATGTCTAATTCAAAGTGATTGAGAGAATCCCAAGTGTGTGAACACAATAACAGTTTCCTAAAATATTACCCACAATGCTTTGTTTCCTCTTTCATGGTTCAGCACCAAACTAAGTGTGATTCTAATCCAAAGCTTTGTTTTTTAAATGTTTCCATGTGTAGAATTGTTAAAGAATCCAACCTCTGTAATGATGCTGCATGTTGATCACTTGGTATTGATTCTCTAAAATCACCTGGAATCAGACAATCAAAGCAACAACTCTCAGATCCATCCCAGATGTGTTCAGCACATCTGGACTGATTGTTGGACACTAATAATGACCGTAGAGCATCCAGGTGATTATTTCATGGAGCTGGTTATGATGGAGGTCGATGCTGGACAGACCAGCTGACCCCTGACCTTTGACCCCTCGTGGACATTGAGAGTTAATACAATAATAAACATTGAGTAGCTGTTGATTTTTCAGCACCATTGAGCATTGTTAACTTCAGCAAGAAGGAAGCGTCCCAGTGCTAGTGAGCCCCTGTACAGTGGGGGTCAGCAGTCCAGGCCACCCCCCAATGGAGGAAACTCCTGTCATCATTGTGTTCTCTGGTTGTCAGTGAACCCTGCCTGCGTAGGAATCACAGAACATGTTGCTTATTTCCTGCACACATGCTAATGGATTAAAGTAAAGTAGCCACATGGTCTGAAGCTGTCGGACATGACGAAGAACTTCATGTGGACGGCAGCTCTCTCTCTCTCTGATGAAGCTGCATGGATTTGGGGTTTTGTCATTAAATGCTGAGGCCGATAAAAATCCCAGTCAAAACAGACAAGTTATTTTTTACTGAAATTTAATGGAAGAAAACCGGACGATGATGATGGTTAGTTAAAGCTTTCAGTTCATTCCCACAGCAGTTCAAACGGATGGATGATTAACTCTGTCAGGAGTTTGCCAGCCTTGTCTGACTGTCTGTCTGACTGTCTGACTCGGGATTATGCACAAACTACGAGGCTGATTTTCCCCAAATGTATTGGTGGGGTGCAGCCCGAGCTGAGGAACCCAAAACATGCAGATTCCTTTAAAGAGCAAAACACTGAATTCATTTCCATCAGCCTTGTTGCAGGCTGGCAGGACCGAGAGGAACTCCAGACAAAGTCCGACTATAACAGCTGTCACAGCACTTCCAATCATTATTGCCTGATGTTGCAACTTTCTGGATAAAAAAGGAAACTCGACAGCAGTCTACTGTCCCAAGAACAAGACAGACTGGTGGACTGGATCGACTGCAGGGAGACGGAGCAGAACATCCAGCCACACAGCCGCTGACATCGACTTGAAGGAGCGATGAACTACAAGGATATTTTGTAGCCTTTGTTTCGTATGGTGGCGGAAATCAGGTTATAAAAACAGAGTTTAAGTGGTCGGTTAACATGTTATAATATAATATGACATAGTATACCATGGTACTTATAAAGATATTAAGTATATTTCTTTTGCTTCTGCATATTCAACCAGAGTTGATGGTGTCAGTTGTGGAGTTGCATATAATAGAAAGGTGATCGATTGGAAATCTGTGGATGCATCTTTGGTTGATGTTGCTCTTCAAACAGTGACGGTGGTGCACCTGGAACCGATCAGAGCTGAAGAGCCTTTGCAGAGACGCCCTGATGCTCAGTGCTTGAGGAAACAGACCCGTAGCCGGACCGAGCTCCTCGCTGGTCACTTGCAACTCTTCCTCCTCCAACGGGCCCGGCTGCTTATCACCCAGTGCAGTGAAGTGCCTGAGGTACCGAGCCATGACAGCAGGCTTCCAGGAGAGAACACCACAGCCTCAGAACACCTGCGATGGAATAACAGAGAACACATTTTACAACTCTCAAAGGCCATCCAGCCATTATTTGTTTTACTGTTGCAGGACGCTGGAGGTGGCTGAACCACTTCATAGAAATAACAGCGGGAGATCTGCAGGCCAATTGGCTCTCGGTACATGGTTTATTTTGTATTTTGCTTCCTTTCCAAAGCTTTGCAATTGACCTCTTCATCGGTATAGATTTTGCAACGCGTTTCCTAATCTCAGTTTACTTCTCCTTTTTAAATGAGTACGAAATTCTGATGTCAAAAGGAAGCTTTAGACTTCCTCTAAATAATATACCCCCACGATCCAGGAGCTAAATTAGAACCACCCAGCCAATATGATCATGATCATATGATCCCTCCTCAATCTGGAGCTTCATCTGGATCCGGGATCCACATTTACAGTTACAAACTGGTCCGCGTTCTCCCGGTTCATTGGTTTGTAAACGGCAGCCTGAGCCTGTGAACAGGTTGTGAAAATGTGTTGAAACGTTGACACTTGAGTTTCCAAAGAACAAAGTTGTACTATGAAACATTTCCGGAAGGACATTTGCACTCGCAACTTCTGCAGAGCTCTGCACATGTTGTGATCTTTGGCAGTGAGTTCTGTCCGGTTTTGAAACTGTGAAAGAGACGAAGCGAAAAAAAGAGAAGTTACTGCAGCCGACTGCAGCGTCCAATCATGTCGACGCTTGATTGTCATATGTTTGGACATGTCCAGGGACAAGTTGCATCACGGGCAATAATAATAATAATAATAATAATGATGCATCCTAAGGTTGTATGTACATGTGCAGC
>CAAKHC010002092.1:0-19279 GCA_901007825.1 Macroramphosus scolopax | reverse complement strand
GGGGGCGGGGGGGGGGGGGGGGGGGGGGGGGGGGCATAGCTGATCTGTCTTCATCTCCATATCAGAGGAATATCATTTCGAAACATTGTGACAAGTCATATAATCTCTGAAACCGTTTAACGACGCCAGTGACTGTTAACTCAAATAAACACTTAAATAAGCAGGACAAGAGGAAGAAAAGGACTCCAAGTAAAGAACGCAGGGTTTATTTCTTAAATATTTTATTCCAAAAAAGCAAAAGGTTCATTTCCAGAACTTCAAACCATCTGTATCAATGTTCCTCTGGTTGTGAACAATCCCGTCACCTCAGTGAAATCAGTGTTCAGAGAGAGATGACAACAGTCGGTCGGGTTGAGTCAGTCGCTAACAGAGGAGAGGTGACAACAGTCGGTCGGGTTGAGTCAGTCGCTAACAGAGGAGAGGTGACAACAGTCGGTCGGGTTGAGTCAGTCGCTAACAGAGGAGAGGTGACAACAGTCGGTCGGGTTGAGTCAGTCGCTAACAGAGGAGAGGTGACAACAGTCGGTCGGGTTGGGTCAGTCGCTAACAGAGGAGAGGTGACAACAGTCGGTCGGGTTGAGTCAGTCGCTAACAGAGGAGAGGTGACAACAGTCGGTCGGGTTGAGTCAGTCGCTAACAGAGGAGAGGTGACAACAGTCGGTCGGGTTGAGTCAGTCGCTAACAGAGGAGAGGTGACAACAGTCGGTCGGGTTGAGTCAGTCGCTAACAGAGGAGAGTCAACTTCCTTCAACCTTGACTTCTTGTTTTGGTGACTGTTGAAACATTGTGAATGGCAGTAGACAGCTGACACAAAACAACAGCAACCCAGAGGTGCATCTCAACCAAGGCAGCTGTAACAACGTCTGTTAGTGAAACCACCAGATGATTTCGTCCCTCTGCACCCCTTCAACCCTTCAGACAACTTGTGTTTCATTGACCTTCTGGCACTGACACCCCGACACTGTGGAGGGCTGCTGCTGATCTCAGCCTTCTGGAGGAACTTCATACAGTACACAGATTAAGAATTTCATTCCAAGAATTCAAAAGAGAAGCTTAATGAACAGAAGCGCCGACACCACAGTACAACATGTCGCTGTGTGTCCGGTGCTACTTCAAACATTGGAAACATTGTTCCTTCAACAAACTGCTGAAAACAAATCGACCCAAATGAAAGTCAGGTACATAGAATATTTATCATTAGAGACCGAAACCCTCCAATATGAACAAAAGACAACACGGGAGATACATATGGTGTATCATTCAAACACACTAATACTGAACACAACATACTGAAGCACAAGTAGTTCTTTAAATATCAAATCCCATCGTATCATAATGTTACAATTGAATGATGATGTAGTTCTTCAAACTTGGCACACTGAGGCAGTAAATGACCAGCTGATGTTGACAGACTGCGGTTCTGAGGAGGAGTCGCGGCCCAGCCACTCAACACCGACGTGGTCCATGAGAACTTCCACGTCTGCTCGCTGTGCGATCAGAAAGAACGGCAGTGTGTGTTCATCACTGCATCGTTCCCCGTTAACTCTGTGTGTCAGGCTCTGTGGTGACAAACGCTCAGAGACTTAGGATATAACATGAAGCCAGATTTAAAGGAACAGTGCATCAAAAAAGATTCCTGTAGTCTGCTCAAGTGATGCAGCTTTGTTGAAACTAAAAACGTTTCATGTGCCAGCAGAGTGATAATTACTGGAAGCTGGCGCATTTCGTTCTGTTCCACGATGTTGTAACATTTACTGAAGGCAACTTGAAAAGTTTGTGTGTGTGTGAGTATTAGTAATAGTAATAGATTATCTGGACACTCGCCAGATAAACTTCCCATGTGTATAATTTGGAGGTCTGATACATTGATCCTAAACTGGTCTTCCTTGAGTAGATTTATATCTCACTACAACACAGATGTTCTGCCTTAATGTGCAATAAAAAGTTATCCTCCATCACTTGACTTCCTCCAGCTCAAACAGCTGAACGCCAGCACTCCTCCTGCTCGCTGACACTGAAACCAGCCTGTGAGTGTAATGACATGATCTTTTTTGGTGTCATATTCCTTTACAGCAGTTTGCTTCCCGTTCTTTGTTCCTTCTGTCACCATATGAAGATGCGATAAAAAAACTAAAACCGGATGAATTGAGGTGAAGTTTGAATGCTATTGCTCGGGTCAGCAACACGAGCATCCCTGCGATCCTCGTCCTTACCTCAGTCTGTTCACCTCCCTGCCCTGACGCATGGAAGCCCTGATAGAGTCCGATTTGATCCAGATGGTTTGAAACTGAGCAAAAATACATAGATAAAAAATAAAATACAAAATAAGAAAAGAATAAAAAAAAGAGTAGGAACACAGGAGGTTTAATCGTTCCAAAGCCCGCCGGTCTGTTCTTGATACACCTCGATGACGTCCTCGTCCTCCATCCCCAGCTGACATGAACAAACAGAACAGAAGACGCATGGCTCAGACGGCTCAGCTGGATCACAACACTTCATAAACTACAGAGATCCTCACAGCGAAAATTCAAACTGCTTCAAGTCAGGAACAAACATCTGTCAAACCTTTTGTTCTCTTTTAGTTTCAGAGCAGACAAAATCGAAAAGCTATTCAGCTGAAATGAGCACCAGACAGTCAAGGGAATCACAGAGGCTGGTGAAGATGGAGAGAGATGAGCTTACCGCTTTCGGAGTTTGGATGTCTGTGATTCTCTGTCCTTCAAACAGAAACCTTAGTGTGCTTGCTGGGACGCCCTGGAAAAACCAAACAGACATGAAGTGACCACCTATGCTCACGTCTGTGGATGCTGTCATTCAGTTTCAGGGAGTTACCTGTCTCTGGCTGTAAGACTCCTTCAGCTTCTTTAGATGTGTTGTCATTTTCACTTTAAAGTGGATTTCACTGCTGTCCTGTGGACAGACAGAGAATGTGAGGCTGAGAAGCAGCAGTAACAAAGCTGTGGAGCCCAAAGGAGGTAAAATACAAAAATATTTCTGGAGGGAGTCTCGGAGAGGGCTGCAGGAATACGATTCAAAACCAATGTAGAAATCAGTTAAGGTTTCCTATGTCAGAGTCTGTTGGAAAGTTATTGGTGGGGGAGAGTTGTATAACATGCTTGCATGTCTGGAGAAGCTTTCTGAGAAAATGAGACCACTAACATGTTAGTGCTGTGTATCTACCAGATGTTTAGTTTGAAATATATTTCCAGAATGTTTTTAAAATCTGTCTCACAAATCAGATATTTGTATTAAGTTAAACAGCTACTGAATCCACAGTGTCTCTTCACATAACTCAATTAAAAGATCCTAAACGGTGACCGGAAGAAAAATCGGTTTTATTCCCACAGCTGCGCAAATGACGTTATCCAAGTATAATTTGTAGGTGATGGACCAACGATACTTTAACAACTTACGTCTAAAACAGGTGTGAAGACTTTCTCTTTTTTAAAGCACAAAAATATGCTAGTTTAATAGAAATTCATTCTTACCTGTCCGATCACTTTTAATTTGATGTACTCTCCGTCCTTCTTGTCCCCCCCGTCTTGGCTGGCAGGTTTTGTCTCCTGCAAAATAACAACAAACACTTAAGAGTTCAAACCTTTCAAACAACAAACACGTTTCAAACAGGCCTGAAGACTTAATCTAAGCGGTTTTCTGACAACGATGCTAACTTAGCTGCAGTATAGAATGTCGAACGGCTGACAGTTTGTTGATCTTATGCAGAACTCTGTAAATGAGCTAAAACTAAAGCTAACGGCTAAGCTAAACAGCTAAATAAACAGCAAGTTGCGGGCCTGAAGCTACCTGAGCTAACAGTGTTTTTCATGTTAGATAAAGAGATACGATGTAGCAGCCAAAAATCAGCACTATGCCCCCTTTTTCCATATCTTGAACAAGCTAAACATGAAGTCCATGAAAATTATATCTTACAGTATCTGACATGTTTTGTCCTCTGTGTGTGATGACAGAAATAAAACGACGATAGATGAAGCGTTAGCTTTCCGCGGGCTGCTCACTAGCCTGATGTTATGACTCTGAGAATACAGTAACCGGAACTGACTTAAATCACTTCCTTCCTTTCAAACTAAGAATCTTTCGTACAAGAAAAAAGAGCTTGCGTTATAGCAATAAAGTTTACATTTAAAAAAATGTCCAGAGTAAATGCAAATCTCACAATTGTCAGATGTGTGGTATAAAGTTTCCGTTTGATACAGGCTAATTATTGATAATTGACCATTACCAGAATTTTATGATATGTTTGCAGATACACACCACATCGTTCATCCTACTAATGAAGAGTTAACTAGGTTTAAAGAAATAAAAAACCGTTAAAATGATCTAGTTAACGACTGAAAACCACTTTTCCACACTAATGTTTTTATTTTATGCTCCACCGACATGTCAATTGTACGTTTTTTAAAAATCACAGTTATCCACTGATCTCTTTTATAATTGGGTTTAATTTCATAATTATCATCAGATATGCCGTTATTTTCAACAATTCAATTTAAAAACATTCCAAAGTGCTTCACAGCAAGTAAACATATAGATGTGCATTTACAATAACGATAATCATCAGTCCTTCCAATCATTCATACTAAATAAAGACAACGTGTGGATTTTGAACTAAAGACAACAGTACTGGGGGAAGTCTAAGTTCCACACGCTGACAGTTCCATAGTTTATGAGCATAAAGGCCGAACACCATCTCAAATTTTGGGGGCCAATATTCTTATTGTTATTGCTAGAATTGGTCAGATACTTTGAATTAGAATAGAACATAAAACCAATTAAGTCTGATGGGTTTCAATTTGATGCAGGAAACGGACACATTTCTGACATCGCAGGCATGTTGTGTTTTTGTTGGACTCTTCGCGTTAGGTCGGGGGGTTAACCTATAAAGTAGGCCAGTGTGATAAACACTGTTTCTGGATATCAGCTGTCAAAATAAAAGCTGGACTTTTCTTTTTATCCAAGTGAGCTACTTTGTATTCGTAGTCTTTGTTTGTACTTTTATTTTGTAAGCAGAATGTAAACACTTCCGATAATATCTCATGATCATCCGTTAGCTTGACGCAGCTGGGACAACAGCGAGCAAAGCTACCGTAGCGAGCCAACCAGAGTGTAAAAGACTACAAAATGAAAGGTGTCCAATAAGTTATTTTTGGTCACCGTGTAGAAAATTAGCTACCCCGTTGGATGAATGTTACTGCTGCCATTTTTTGCCTGGAAAGATAAAGCGGGCTAAACTGACAGCCGTCGGGCCTCGTCGTCGTGGCCCAGCAGGACTCGAGTGAAGTTAGGAGCTGACTGCCAAACTTCTGCTTCCTCCAGCGGCTCTCCGCGGGGCCCGGGGCTCCTGTCACCGGCCCTGTGGATGAGGAAGTGAATAAAAATCCAATCAATCCCAGGTATCATAATAAAGATGCAATGTCTAACCATTTAATTTGATTAAGTATTGGTTGTCTTTAACGGCAGTGCAGTACGGCGGGAGAGCTTTGAGTAGCTATGCGGGCAGTTAACTTTAGCATTAGCTTAGCTTGACAACTTCCCTGGCCTGACAGCTAGCTGAACGCGGAACTATCGACTAACATTAGCCACTTTGTTATATTATCAGCTACAGTTGGGTGGCTGAATCTGTTTATTAGGCACGTTAAATCATGCCAAATAATTTACTGGGTTAATATGCCATAGCTCGTGATGGCAAATCGGCTAGCAACAGTTGTTAGTCAGTTGTAGCTTGCGGGGCTAATCAGCTAACGCTAGCCAGTTCATTGGAAGCTAATTTTCGACAACAGGAGGCCACAACAGTGGAAGTGATTATGGTATCAACTTTGCTGGGACCAGCGACACTGGATCACAGTAGTGTTGGCTGACGATATTGTATTTTATAAAAATGTCAAGTGCTCAGCTAATGTTAATGTTGCAGCCCACTGTCATCATCTGTCAAATCTTGGAGGTGATCAGAGATTCTCATCAGCAATATTCAATTAGCTGCTCATCAGCAGAGGCCATCTTGACCGTTCAGACTTTTATTTCTAGACTCACTGAAATCACATTTACTGTCCTCAACAGAGAAAATATGCTTTCACACACTGTGCACAACTTAAGTGTGAAATGTGAGCCCAGGCGTGTTAAGACAGTCATAAGCAAACGGTATTAGCTGCTTCAAATGAGGGATTGATTATTATTATTATGAGCTCTTGTTGTTAAAGCTCATATATAATATACCCTCAAAAATAAACTGCATGGCTTCGGGCACGGGCATGTGTTGTTGAAACAATTTTATGACAAGCACACCTCAGTTTGGCTCGTTTGACTTTATTAGACTTTAAGAGGAACATTTCAATTCATCCCATTATTGAAAATGATCTGGAAAGGCAGTTCAGAGACATATTTGTCTCCAAACAGTAACGTGTGTTTGTGGCCAAAGCAGCAGATGTAAAAGCTGATAAACCATCACACAGATGCAGAAGTCACTTATCAGAGCTGCTGCCTGGTTTGAAACATCAAAGGAAAAGTTACGAAGATGACCTGGTGTCACAACATTTGTCCATCAATACGAATCTGTTTTTACACGTTAATTAAGTAGATTAACTCAACAGATTTATGGGATTCCTTTTTAATTCACTGTGATTGGGAATTAGTACGTTTGTTTCTAAGTTATAAAGAAATTACTGCTTCAGACACACACACACACAAAGAGACATAATATTAATATATTGGATTCATGTTTCCTTGCTGATGTGATAGTAACCCTTACAAATGATCAGTCGCTTGGAGGGTTGCAAAGGGGTGGAAGGTTTCCGGTAAATTTCCATGGGAAGTTAAGCTGGGGAATTTTGGAGATTTTTCTGTTTAAGAGGATAATAGTAAGAATACTAATGCAATGGCATGAACATATACTGTATAAATAGTTAGCCTAGCTAAACATTGGAATGATCTTCAAAATATTTCACAATTGATAAACATCTTGTAGGAGGCAGAAAAAAAACGCATCAGATTTGAGGTAGCTAGCATCTTAATAAGAGACATGAATTTACCATGTACGAGGCTATACTAGCTTTAGCTTATTTGGCATCTAACTTATCAGCTAGCTATCTACTGCATGAATACATTTATGTGATATTTGTAGGTTAAACATTAGTACCATACATCAGATTTGTTAAATATATTTCCACATAATATCATCAAAACTTATTTCACTCTGTGCAGTCCACAGGCTCAAATGTGTGGCTTCAATAGTCTGGTGCTCTGGTTCAACAGTGGTCCAGGATTCTAGAAATCATCTGTGCATGTGATGGAGGAATGTACAGTGCATGTAGGGGGCGTGGCCTCAGTAGCCCTGCAGGAAGCAGTGTGCTATGTGCATGTGATGGAGGAATAGCATAGATATTCAACTGTACTTGAATAAAATCTGGTTGGTTTAGTCAGGATTATGCTAATATATATATATAATATATATAATTTAGTAAACTCCTGGTTTATTCCCATTAATTCCCATGTAAACTTGGAAAATTCCCGGAATTTTGCAACCCTAGTCGCTTGTAGAAGGAGGTCGTCTGACTCAGTTTCCAGATCTGCTGATTCGTCGGCAGCATCAGGCTCTGACTTGTGTCTCAATGTTCTTCACATCAGGATTCATGTTGTCTGTTGCTGTTGCAGGAGAAAGGAATCCCTTTGATGGGAGAGTCCTCTTTCCTGGCCTCTTGGGTCAATCGCCGTGCCATGATGATGGGTATGTATGTATGTGTGTGTGTGTGTGTGTGTGTGTGTGACTGTTCAGTCCTACAAGTCAAACCATGTTTCTTGTCTTCCCAGTAAACCCTCATGTTATCTGCTTTGCTTTCAATGGTCTGTAACTCTACTGGTGCTGCTGTGGAAAAGCGTTTTCACAGTTTCCACGTGTAGAAAAGTTGTGATTCGGATGAATCCGGATTAGATGTGAAGTCCACTGTGAACCGGCCGTTTCATTTATGTTTAATGTGGAAATACAAATAGTTACTCTACTGATAAGGAAGCTGTGATGTCATCATAACTGATGTATACAGAATGTCCATGCTTTGTTTTACCATAGTGAGCTGTCACATGACAATTTGTTTACTCTCTCGTCTGAGTTGTTTCATCCTCTCACTGTTTCATCTCCCGAACGTGACCGTTTGTTCACCAAACTAAAATCCCACCGTCTCTCAGATGAGCAGGAGGCACTGAACTCGATCATGCAGGACCTGGCTGAACTGCACCGCTCTAGCCGTCCTGCCATGTTCCTGTCGGACCTGGGCAAACCCAAAGCCTCCTCGCCCAAGAACCAGGTAACCACGCCGCTGGTCCAAAGGGTTAGAGATGATTATAAGAGCCACAGAGGAGTTCCATGAAGGCCAGAGACTCCTGGAGAAGAGAGACACTGGTCATATGCACTCAGATGTGTTTCACTCTGTTGCCTCTAACTTTAAAACCCGCTGGACATTCCACAATATGTTAGAGAAGAGGATTATATCCCATGGTGCTTTGCAAGACCTTCAGACACCAACGGGCTGTTTAGTTGTTATGAAGCAAGTAGCTGCAGACTGAGCAGTGATGATCTGATGGAATCAGACATAGTAGAAAGACTCTGCAGGGTGTTTTGTTGTCTCACCATCTTCTTTGTCTCCATTGGGACTTTCCACAGAACGATGTCAGAGTAAAGTTCGAGTTCAAGGGGGAGAAAAGGTGAGTCGTCCACCAGGTTCATAACCTTCTGTGCAGGTCTGTTGCTGCAGCCTCCTGACCTCTGACCTCTCTTCCTCTTTGTAGGATCTTGCAGTTCCCTCGACCGATCAAGCTGGACGACCTGAGGGCGAAAGCTAAAGTGGCTTTCGGTCAAACGATGGACCTTCACTACACCAACAACGAGGTATGAATGTTCTGTCAGGACTAAATGAAATACAACAACTAACTCCAGAAGTATTTCAGGATGCAGGTGTTTTATTTGTTCTTTAATCTCAGTGCAGCAGGTGTCGGTTCCTTCATGGACCGGCGCTCGCAGCTCAGCTCTGACTTCTCTCTTCTGTTCTGCAGTTGGTGATTCCACTGACCACTCAGGATGACCTGAACAAGGCCGTGGAGCTGCTGGATCGAAGTGTTCACATGAAGAGCCTGAAGATCCTCCTGGTGCTGCAGATGTCCTCCCAGGTTGGTTGGTTTGGTTCAACACGTGGAGACCAACCCTCCATTCTGATCCTGATCTCAAGTTTAGGCCTTGGTTTTGTTTGTCCAGAACTCTTCCTCCAACATGGACCTTCTGCCTTCCCACGAGGAGCTGGACAACACAGGATTCAGGGTTGCAGACAAGAAGAACATGCTGGCGTCGATAGGTGAATAGCGTCTCAGACTGTGAGCTCGTCGTAGCTCCAGTTTCTATCTATAAATAAACCAGTCCGACCTAGACGCAGCAGATCAGAGGGCCTGGTTCAACAACAGGAGGAAGGACATTCAACAAGAGACAGGCTGTTGGATAATAAACATTCTAGGAGATAAAGTATCTTCTGACATGTTGGAGGGATAGTCAATAATAGTCTCTAGACAGTCTTTCACACATCAGATGTTGGTGGTAAAAGTATGAGGATGTCTAATCACTGTCCCTCACCAATATCAGGCTCTCACTCGACAGACCGCAGCTCTCCTCCGCCGGGATACATCCCCGACGCGCTGCAGCAGGTCGCGAGGAACGGCTCCTTCACCAGCATCAACAGCGAGGGAGAGTTTATCCCTGAGAGCATGGACCAGGTACGCCTCCACCAACACCAGCTCATCGTGTGTCAAAGGCACAAAGCACAAGACGTCAGACTCAGCAAGTAAAAGCGTTGTGAGTTCCTCAGTCTGGTTCTTCTCCTCCCTGTCAGATGCTGGACCCGCTGTCCATGAGCAGTCCGGAGAATTCTGCGTCTGGAAGTTGTCCGTCTTTAGACAGCCCGCTGGACAGGTGAGGACGGCATGTTCTAGTCAGGCTACAACAGAACTGTTCTTCACTCTACGTCAGGAAAGTGATTAACACGTGTTTGTTAAACAGCGACTACCCGAAGTCGAGGATGCCGAGAGCACAGAGTTACCCCGACAACCACCAGGACTTTCCAGGTAAACGTGGTTTTCATGATGAAGTCTGAGCTGAGAAATACAGATCAACAACTTCCCTCCAAACAAATCAGACGTAACCTGCTCAAATCCAATGAATTATTCCGCCTGCGGCTGCTGGATGTCGATTCCCTGTGCAGCTTTCTTCACAACTGATTTTCATCGTCTCCTGCAGAGTACGACATCCCCGTCTTTGACAAGTCGGGGAAGGGGGGGACGTACCCTCGGCGCTACGGCATTCCCTTCGGCCTTCAGGATTACAGCGATGGTGCGCCGTCTCCCTCGTTGGCACTTTGTGTGCATGATAATGATCAAGTATGAAGTATGAAGCATTTTCAACTCCTCTTCGTCTGTGCGGCAGGGAGGAAGACCTTCCCTCGGGCACGGCGGACGCAGGTTCACGGCTTCCGCTCGCCGGTGAGCTTCAGTCCCACCGAGCAGTCGCCCAGCACCAGCAGCGGCAGCAGCGTGTTCACCCCCGACCTGGAGGAGGCCCCGGGGCCCACCAGGCGGCCGCGCAGGGGCAGTGACATCGAGCCCAACCAGACCGCCACTCCGACCCTGTCCGTCATGGACATCAGTCCACCGAGCCGCTGTGAGTGTTGGTGTTGAGTTGAAGAGAAGTCTGACCCGTGTTTCCGTTCACTGATCTGATGTGTGTCGCCATGCAGCTCCACGCGCTCCCACCAACTGGCGGCTGGGGAAGCTTCTCGGTCAGGGAGCCTTCGGGCGAGTCTTCCTCTGCTACGACGCAGACACGGGACGGGAACTGGCCGTGAAACAGGTCCAGTTTGACCCAGAGAGTCCAGAGACCAGCAAGGTCAGACGGCGCGTTGTAGCGCTGGATTAGCATGTCCGCTACGTCCGAGCTGGCGGGGAACCATTAACTCTTCACTCTCTTACAGGAGGTGAGTGCGTTGGAGTGTGAAATCCAGCTCCTGAAGAATTTGTGCCACGAGCGTATCGTCCAGTACTACGGCTGTCTGCGAGACACCATGGAGAGAACGCTCTCCATCTTCATGGAGCACATGCCCGGAGTGAGGACGCACTTCCTGTTTCCTGTCAGTTTAAAATGACTGATTGGCTTCATTTCGGAAGCAGTAACTTGTTTTGGGTCTTCAGGGTTCCATTAAGGACCAGCTGAAGTCGTATGGCGCACTGACGGAGAACGTTACCCGCCGCTACACCCGGCAGATCCTGGAGGGGGTGTCCTACCTGCACAGCAACATGATCGTCCACAGGGACATTAAAGGTGAGGTGTCGCTGCTGCCTGTGTTATTGATCATTGAACAATATTCAACGAGAATCTGTAACGAAGAAGACGAGTGTGTTGTGGTTCAGGGGCCAACATCCTCCGGGACTCGGTGGGCAACGTGAAGCTGGGAGACTTTGGGGCGAGCCGGCGGCTGCAGACCATCTGCCTGTCAGGAACAGGCATCGAGTCGGTGACCGGCACCCCCTACTGGATGAGCCCGGAAGTTATCAGTGGAGAAGGCTACGGCAGGAAGGCCGACATCTGGTAGGACATCACAGGTTTTTCTTCTTGTCTTTGGCGCTCCCTTGTCATGGTCTGTTAGACGTGTTACAATGTGAAGAACGTCCCGTGTGACAGCGTCCTGATGTGTGTGTGCTGATCAGACGTGTTCTGGTTAAAGTTTGGGAGTGAACCCAGTTCCTGGAACGATGAAGGTGGTGCTCCACCTCTGCTTGCTGACAGTGTCTTCGTTCTTCTGCCCGCAGGAGTGTCGGCTGCACCGTTGTGGAGATGCTGACCCAACGACCCCCGTGGGCGGAGTTTGAGGCCATGGCCGCCATCTTTAAGATCGCCACTCAGCCCACCAACCCCGTGCTGCCCGCCCACGTGTCGGACCACTGCCGAGAGTTCCTCAAACGCATCTTTGTAGAGACCAAGCTGCGTCCGTCTGCCGATGAGCTACTGAGGCACGTCTTTGTTCATTAACCCGAGCGTGGCGTTCCCCACCCGCCTGACGACCTGCCAGACACGGCCTTACCTGACGGGGCTTCCCGGCCTCTGATCCCGCCACATCCACCTCCACGCTGGCACCCTACTGGACCAGGACGAACCAGCTGGAGGAAGGTTGGGTGTCTGGGCGGGGGGGGGCGTGGACCTGCTCGCCTGTCTCTGTTTATATGAGACTGCCAAGATGACATTTTCATTTGTTTTTCTCTGCAAGTTGCACCTTAGTTTCCTGGAGGTCGAGCTCTTCCTCCTCAAGCGACGAACTCTTCGAAAATGTCTAATTTTTTTATGTTTCTACGGTTTTCTCTCCAAACTGCTTCGGAGTGGGACAGCATCGCTGTCGTGGACCTGCAGAAGGTGACGCCTGCCCCCACCTCGCTGCCCCGACCCCAGAATGTAGTCTCCTGCCAAAACCCAGAGCGCCGGCGATGACCTGGGCCCGCTGCTATCGACGAAACGAAATCCCTCACAGTCAACACTCCCCGATAACGGTTGTTCCCGTCTCCTCTTCCTCTGTTCCCTTCGTCAGCCGCCATGTTTGACATGTGCCTTTTCTGTTTGTTAAACACAGTCACAGTAAGTTCTTCAGTAATCTGTTGTTGTTGTTTTCACACGGATTCCGCTCAGCACGTCATCCACGATGCGACGTGGCTGCTGAATGTTTGGATGCAGCCACAAACCGCTGCTTCAGTCTTCAGCAATGGTTGGTTGATTTCCTCTTCCAATGCTTCCCTGGTGGACCTTTCATCTCAGTCTTCTCTCTCCGTCCTCGGTCCTCCTGCAGATGATCCGCTCACATTCTGGCCTTCTGCGCTATAAAACCTGGAGGGAACATTTGATGAGCCGCCACCAGACAGTCCAGTGTCGGATCGTTGGTGAAGATCCGATCGCAGAATATCGAACTTCTCCTCCAGCTGTGGGAGTGAAACAGAAGATCAGCTGATCAGTCAGTCAGCAGGTTGACGATCAGCTGATTGTTTCAGGCTCTCCTCACGCTGTCATCGGCTCAGCCTCAACCATTCTCCTGCAAAAACATCTTTCAGAGTTTCGATCAGGAGACGTTGGAATCGTATGAAATGAATGAATCGTTGTTCTTGGAGGACTTGAAGCGGCGGAGTTCTGCTGCTGTACGATCGGTCGGTGCTGCCGGGCTCAGTTGACTCAAACTTCACAATCTTACTAGTTTCTCTCCGTCTCACCAGCTGCTCATCGATTCTTTACAGCAACATGTTTCCCAGTTGAAGCGTCTCTCATTTGGTTTCCACACACTCCTTCAGAAGACCGGAGGTGTCGGAGCTCCGCCCCCAAACAAGCCTCTTCTTCAGACGGAACATCCGAACGCTGCGTTCAGCTTGTTCTTCTTTACTGCAGCAGAATATCAAATCGTCTATGGAAACAGGTGTAGTTTCCTCCAGTGGCCACTAGATGGTACTAAAGAGCCCAACTTTACTGGCAGCACCTTTTTAGAAGTTTGACCAGCATCATCCTGTTGGCGCTCGTGAGTCGACTGCAGGCTGAACCGGCTTCCTGAAGTTCTCCTGGTCTGAAACATCAACAACATGCACTCTCATATCCATCACAGCAGCAAGAGGGAGACATCCGGCGCACATTCGCCGTCATGACACCGTGTCGGGTCACCCGTCTGCCGCCAGCACTGCTGCAGCGATTCCATGATGCACGACCGTTAACTTACTTTTCACGATGCTGCGGTTCAGTTCAGCGACTGTTTCTTTGCACATTTTAAATACAATTTTTTTATTTTTACACAGGTACGAGTGTGAATGTGTGTGTGTGTGTGTGTGTGTGCGCGTGTGTGTTTGCTATGACTCCTACATGAATGTAATGTCTCGTTTTTACCGTCGGATGGCCTCGTTCACCACAGCGGATTAACTTCTCGGTACCAGTATTTGTCACCTGCAAACGCCAAGATTCACCAGTTCAAGTTCTCTTTAGTGTCTAAAGCCACTGCTGCCACTCCTGAAAGTGTGTGTGTTTGTAAATGTGCATTTACTGCAATTTATGCTCAATTGACACTGCGCCCGAAATGCCTCGAGCATTTTCAACGGGGGGATGAAATAATGTACAAATGTAGATATTGAAATGTACTCTTTGTTTTTCTAAAGAAAAGTACACTTATATCCACATGTTTGGTCTCTGTGTTGTAAAAGAAGCCATGTTTATAATTCTTATTGGTTTGTGACCAATACGCCTGTTTATATCAGATCTGTATATCAGTGGTACGCATAATTTTTTAATATATATTTTTATTTGACTTTTTTTTAATGGGAGATTTTATGCATGGTTGAGTCCTGAGGGACGCAGCGGTGCCGTATAATGGTTGCTGTTTTCTGGCAAGGTTCTAGAGTATTGCGACAGCTCTGTGTCATAACTGCGGCAGTTATGACAATGGAAATCATAAAAGATATTTATTTCACATATTGGTGTTACGTGACTCTTATTTGTGTTACTTGTTTTTCTTAAAGTATTCGCACACCCAAATCATTAGTCCGGCAGGGGTCACATGTTTCTGATGCTGTATCTGCCACCATGCAGGGGGGGTTCTTCAGGGCAGTGTTTATCAACCTTTATTGAGCCACGGAACATTTTCGACATTGTAAAAATCTTGCTGCACACAAAACCAAACATGTTACAAAATGACACTGTAGCGAAATCCAGTCAACACAATCACAATGTAGTTGGTCAATTTATTTACACTCAGTGTAAAACCTGTTGAGATGAACACAGCTGATATCCTGCAGGAATGGAAGAAACACGCACACACAGCTGATGTTGAGGGCTTCCTCATTTACCTTTGTGGTTATTCTCATAAAAGTTTCTGTTTTGCTGTGTGTTGTCCATCTGGTGTTTAGAAGTGACGGTGTTTATCTTGGAGATGGTTGCAGCACCTCGGCACCGTGTTCGCCGTCGGACAGCTTGTCGCCACCCCAGCGTCAGGAGTCGGTGCCCCCCCCCCCGGTGAAGGTAAATCCGAAGGTAAGCTCTCGTTGTGTTGCCTCGAGCCCGCCGTCTTTGCTGTCTTTTTACCACCACTCATACTGGGGCCTTCAACTGGGTCAGAATCTTGTCCAGGGCCCAGTTCGGAGTTTGCACTTTTCCTTTTTAAAAACTTCTCCATCACTAATTTCCTCGTCTCAGAAGGAACGAGGCAATTAGCGACCTGTTGCCACCCGGACGAAAACTACATGAGTAGCCAGTAACTATATTGCAGCATAGACACTCAACAATGGAGTATTATTTGCAGATAATAATTAATAAATGGTAATTAAAAAGAATTTTAAGACTAAGTGTAATTAGTTAATTGTGGTTGAACATCACTGCTTTAGGGGACCAGGTCGTTCTGGTCTCTAACTCGAAGGACAGAGTTACCAACCGTGACCAGAATGTGTCTCTGGGGCCCTCTAGTGGCGGCAGTGGAGGAACAGTTAAGGCAACATCACTGAGATATATTACAGACAAACCGTACTTCCTATTGTTGCTTTCAAAATAAAAGTGAGACTGCAGTTACGTATTGCTGCCACTGGATGGCAGCATATGATTGGGATTAAACTGTAGACGGTTGAGATCAGGTTTATAAAAAGACATGTACCCTCTCTGGCAGGTAGGAAGCTGTCTCCTCATATTTCCTTACCGATTTAACCCCCTGGAGTCACAGAGTAGTAGAACATAGGATGTGATGGGACTAATAAAGGAGTGGCCAAAAGGTAAAATGTAGTAAGACTGAATTGTTTACTTCATCAGGACTCTCCCTCCACCCGACGGATCCACTGCGTTCGGGAATGTAGAAACACTAATCAAACATTTCTTCACGCTTAAAGGCAAAACTAAAAGCTCCCCTTCAAACTCCTCCACCAGCTGATCGGAGGAAGACCCTGAGGAAGACCCTGAGGAAGACCCTGAGGCATCGGGACTTGACGGGATCTCAGAACAAACATCTTTCGTCACCGTGAAAACTCCGCATAAAGTCACTGGCAAAATCCGGATGCGCAGTGTCCGACATGAACTGGTCGCGGACTGTTGTGGTTCAGCCTCTCCGGCTTGGTGCGTTCCTCTGTCGGGCTGGTCCGCAGCTCCGGGTCGGAGCCTCGGCTGCTTCGTGGACCAGTAAGACCCTGAACGACCAGAGGACCGCGGCGGCTGAACTGAAGAGCATCGATGACCTGCCGGGGCCCAGTGCGTCCACCACCCTGTACTGGATGTTTGTCAAAGGTTATGCGGACAAGACCCATCTGCTGCAGGTTAAAGATAGAAACACTTTAGGCTTTCTGTTGCTTGTTAATGTTCCTGTCGAGTTCGACTCATTAAAGTACAAAACCAGCAGATGACTTGCTTGCAAGAGCTTTCCAGGACTCTGAACCATCTAGTTTGTATCTTCGGCACTTTATTTTCGAGCTGCACATTTGTAAAGTAGTTTAAAGTTTCACTATACTAGTTGTTATCAGGAGAAGCTGCACAGTCAGCAGCTTTTTGCAAAATGTTCTCACATTTATTGCCCTTAAGATCATGTCAGTTAGATTTGTGAATTTAATCCGGTTCCATTCTGCCCCAGGGGGTTCAGAAGAGTCTGTACGGGCCCATCTGGCGCTCCAAGTTGGGACCGTTCGACCTCGTCAATGTGGCGAGTCCAGAGCTCATCGCCCAGGTGATCCAACAGGAGGGTCGCTACCCGGTCCGGGCCGAGCTGCTGCACTGGAAGGAGTACAGGGACCTCCGGGGACAAGCCTACGGTCTGCATGTGGGGTATTAAAACATCGTTCTCTCATCAGTTGGCTTGCAAACTGTCAAAGATCCTCTTCAGTATACAAAATGTTTATCTATTTGTAGTCCAAAGTAGTACCGTACTTTTCACACTACAAGCTGCACCTGATTAGAAGCCGCAGAAGCTAAATTGAATGATTTGTACATATATAAGCCGCATTTTTATTAATGTTTTATTAACGTCTTCAACTGTTCCCATTCAGCAATAGTAGCTACAGAACATGTACTATGCTGTAAACTGGACTGGATCACATAGCGTTTCAGACACACAAACTTTTAAACTTCCTACCTTAACCGGCTCCCAGCCACGTACCGGCAGCGATCTACTGCCAGATTGATGCCTTTAATTTAACAGCTGCATCAGATGCATTTCTACGGTTGTTTTCCATCATGACGATGTCTCACCAACTGTCTCCTTGTAAACGATGGACGGAGTCCTCTTTAAAACAATATGAACGGGGTTTATTCACAACAAGGTTGGTGCTACAACAACAGGTGCTGTCTCTCTCTGTGTCTACCGTAATTACCGTAATGGCGGCTCTTGGCCGCAGGTACATTTTGTTACCGTATATGACATCGCTCTCGTAATGACCGTCTGTCTCCTGTCCTTCTGTCTCTCGTACCACTCGCGGTTCCACTTTTACTTTTTAGCGCTGTTTTCCGTCCTCCAGAGGACTGTAACCAGTTAAATCCATAGATTTGGGATTTCCCCGATTGGTC
The DNA here is from genome assembly GCA_901007825.1 of Macroramphosus scolopax. Classification (NCBI taxonomy): domain Eukaryota; kingdom Metazoa; phylum Chordata; class Actinopteri; order Syngnathiformes; family Centriscidae; genus Macroramphosus; species Macroramphosus scolopax. Next base: position 1,692 of record CAAKHC010002092.1, on the reverse strand, counting down.
GTTAGCTGGAAAAATCCATAGATTAGCCGCACCGTTATATAAGCTGCAGGGTCGAAACATGCGGTAAAAAGTCGCGGCTTATAGTCCGAAAAGTACGGTACTCTTTATACTTGAGTGTCATGATGGACCTGGAATGTCTGGTGATTTCATGATGGTGTCAACACACTTTAATGTGTCTGATTGAGCCCTGCAGAAACCCTGCCGGGTTCCTCGAGGCTCCTTCATGACGGCCTTCACATTTATAATCTCATAAGTTAATAAATCTCTTTCACTTTCTAGCTCAGGACCTGATTGGTACCGAATCCGCAGCGCCTTGAACCCCAAGATGCTGAAGCTGCAGGAAGTGTCATCCTACACGTCCAGCATCCACCAGGTGGTTGAAGATCTGCTGGGACGCGTGGAGCTCCTACGCAGCTCCAGTCAGGATCAGGCGACTGTATCCGATCTGGCTGCTGAGCTCTACAAGTTTGGCTTTGAAGGTGAGTGTTGGTGCATCAGTACCAGAGGTCGGCCGCTAATCATTTCAAATCCTTTTTCCTGGATTCTTCCCATGCAGGTATCTCCTCCATCTTGTTCGAGACCAGGCTAGGCTGCCTCCAGGAGGAGGTTCCCAAAGACACACTGCGCTTCATCAACGCGGTCAACGAGATGTTGTCGCTGTCCGAAACGCTGGTGGTCTTCCCACGCTGGAGCCGTGGGATTCTTCCCTTCTGGGAACGCTTCGTCCAAGCCTGGGACGACCTCTACGACATCGGTACGCAGAGGAGAAGAAAGGAAGGGGCCCAGTGACGTTCCCTGTGGTTCCGGGTTGAGATCACCTCCAGTTTAGTAACTGTCCTGTTTGGTGTGTGTTTGTACGCCAGCTCAGATGCTCATTGAGAGGAGAATGTCTGAAATGGCAGCCCAGGTTCAGAGTGGCGAACTGCCCAACGGTCTCTACCTGACCTACCTGCTGTCCTCTGACAAGCTGAGCAGAGCCGAGATCTACATCAGCATCACGGAGCTGCTGCTGGGCGGAGTCGACACGGTGAGGCGGTGCTGGACCAAACATGAACAACCAGGTGGAGGTCGCTGAGGTCACGTCGTGTGTCAGGTTTCATGATGCTAATGGAGATGTGTGTTTTGTTTGGGAGGCTAATGCTAACAGCTAACAGCTGTTGTGGACTATCAGGTTCTTTGTGTGTTCACCTCGTCCTGCAGTGCGTACAAAGAGGGCGTGTCCTCCCTCAGTTCTCAGTTCTTCAAACACACTTTGTCTTTGTTCATGGAAGCTGTTGTGTAACTCTGCAACATGTGTGTGTGGGGGGGTTATGGAAGGAATGTTGGGTTGGTGGGGGTTAGTGGGTTAGTGGGTTAGGGTGGGGGTTAATTAGGGTTAGTGGGTTAGGGTTAGTTGGTTAGGGTTAGTGGGGTTAGTGGGTTAGTGGGTTAGGGTTAGTGGGGTTAGTGGGTTAGTGGGTTAGGGTGGGGGTTAGTTAGGGTTAGTGGGGTTAGTGGGTTAGGGTTAGTGGGTTAGTTGGTTAGTGTTGGTGGGGGTTAGGGTTAGTGGGGTTAGTGGGTTAGTGGGTTAGGGTTAGTGGGTTAGTTGGTTAGTGTTGGTGGGGGTTAGGGTTAGTGGGTTAGGGTTAGTGGGTTAGTGGGTTAGTGGTTAGTGGGTTAGTGGGTTAGTGGTTTAGGGTTAGTGGGTTAGGG
>CAAKHC010002091.1:18823-51648 GCA_901007825.1 Macroramphosus scolopax | reverse complement strand
GTCTGCCCCTCCCCCCCCCCCCCTCCTTCACACAGGCTCGCCACTTGAAAGACAAGCGTGCAAGCAAATGGTGTGGTGGCTGAGGGCATCCCTTTATTGCCCCCACCGCCTCCCAAGAAATGAAGAAATGAACTTGATATTCGTCTGTTTTAGTGATTTACTGTCTTTGCTCTCCCAGACAGCTCTTCCTTATTGTACCTCGATATCTGTCTTAGCATCGCTGCCATGTTCCTCCTCACCAGGGATTCATTAGTCTGTGTGTGTTCCAAACACAGCTCGTTGATTAGTTTTGCCACATCATACAAGCATGGCAGAACGATCGAAGTCTACCTTTATCTTTTTATTTTCCTGGAATGAAGGAATTGACTATAATATTGGAGATTATATAATCTAAACACGTTTGCTTTTAGAATATAAAGACAAGCTCTGACGCTTGTTGGCCTCATTTACTCCAAATGCCTGTAAGGCTTAACCTTTCTCAGCGAAATACCAAAAGCCCAAGTAAGGGCATGTTTTTTAACATTCTAATAATTATGATGGTTGATCAGGCTTTAGTCCGCGTGCAGCCGCTTGTGTGTAGCATCATATTCATGGAGCAAACCAGCAGCAGTGGGGAATGAAAGCTGCGCCCTCGCTCGGATGCTTTGGGTACTGCAACAGGCGCTGCAGATGTGCAGAGAGAACATAATGTCCACTTCACCACCATCTCCACTGTGCAACAACTTGATGTAGTCAAAGACGTCAAATCCCGTTTGTTGTGTAAAGTTCATTATATAAAATTTATTTGAATGACAATATCAATGCAAATATAGCACTACAGTGATTTCCAAGGTACACCGTATCTTACCATATCAATATAGTATGGCACTCATATAATGGCCACTGTTTTAGTAGACACACAAAACCAACAGCTTCTGTAAACTATTTTGGAAATGATCCCTAGGGTTTGATATCAGTCCGTGAAAGGGAATCATAGTAAGGTGATTTCTTGGTATCAGAAATTAAGTTGGGCACAATAATCATTTGAACATCTTCGGTGTGAGGAATCTCTGCATGCATTGCACTTGCCCATTTCCTTCAACCTGACCTGTGTTTGTTTGAAAATGGACTCAGTCAGCCTGAATACCTCAAAAACACGCGCAGGCGATACTAAAACAAAAGGCCAAGCAGTGACTCTCAAACATTTAGATAGGTCTTCTTTTCACTGGGTGTACTGTTCTGTACAGTTTGGTGCTAACTATCAAAAACAACAACAACCAAGAGACATTCAAGTGCCTTAATACTATTACAGAAGGGCTCACTCTTCAAGGTACAAACTTCATTTCACGTGGCTTTCAGAAAATAAAACAAATATGTAACAATAACCACTATATTAATCAGGTTTCTCATGTAGTTGAATGAACAACACCAGTAGTTCAAGATAGCAGCAACGTATTCAAAATGTCAAGACAAAGAGCTGTTGAAATCTGTACACAAATAAAAATCAAAGTAGAAAAAAAGGCATAAATAAAACTGATTAAAGGGAGTCTTGCATAAATTTAAATAAACTGTTGGACTGTGCCTTTCTTTCGAGGGCCTACTTTTTATTAGTAGAACTACGAGTAATGCATGGACTGGCTGCAGCAGATAATTCTTTTAGAAAAAACAAGTGAACAACGTTATGTTTATACAGTATATGCTACATAATATGTATTGATTACAAGTATGAAAATGGAAATAATTGCTACATTTTCAATACAGTTGTACATATCTATTTACAGTACATTAGGGTTTGATTTCTCCTAAGCGTATGTTTTGTGCAGATTGTTCCAGCATTCTGTCTGAGGTGATCAATACTCACAGTCTTAGTAGTTGTACCATATTGTACAGCCTGTGTTGATGGGCGCCGATGCTTGTTTTTCTGTGTGGTGGAACGATCACTAATGTGCAACGGTGAATAAGCATGAGCGATGAAGTTTTTGTACCACTGATCTGTATCTATATTTGGCCGGACTGCACAGTATGTGCACCACCTTTTTCTAAACATCTTTTTATACAACCACATGTTATTATAGTGAAGATCTTCTGTATGTAAAAGTATGACATGATCATCTCTACACATATTTTTTTTTTTTTTTTTTACAATACTGTATGTCTAGTGTGACATGCAGAGAATGACACAGTAAATATGACTTATTCAAGTCGTAGATATGTATGTTAGGCTAGTTGACACAAGTATGTTGCTCCAGCATTGGGAGCATATTGCTATAAAATTGCAGAAATGTTGAGAAAGTAAATAGATTTACATTACAAATATGCAAACAGATACAGTAGGTAGCTTGTACTCCTCAGTGATGATTATTTGCATCCACAATGACAATCAATTGATACCACATCTCATATGCATTCACGACTTCAAGAAACACGCCAAGGACTTTTTAATGAGTCTTGCCTTTTCTGTGCCGCAGTAGTTTCTATGTGTGTTGGACAGCAGTTTAATGCACGTCAATGGTTGACGCCTTCCTGCACAACTTTTTTTCCGTGTGTTGGAGGAAAAATAAACATGATAACTCTATGCCTCAAGTAGTCAGGAGGAAATTTGGCAACACCAATCTCAGAAAACATCGCACTAATTATTATCAAGTAGGCGTCTTCATTTTGTAGCAATAATACTGGTGGCAAACATTGTTGGCAATTAGAACCCATTGAATAGGACAGTAGAGAGCAAGTACAAATCAACAGGGTAAGAAAAGAAATTTGTTTGATTGCAATTCTAGTTTTTCTTCACCCTTTTTATCAAATACTTTTCCTGTTCGTCACCTTCATTGCTGTTCTCATACCAGGCGATCACATAATAAGAGCCTTATTCCTCAGTCATTGCTCTGTGGTAAGTATATCACCATGGCCATTTTAATTTATTTTCCAGAACCCATGTCTGCTATCTAATAGTTCCATCTTCAGCTCATCTGTGTTTCGTCTCTGTTCAGTCCTGTGCTCGCTGGCTTGTCTTTCCACTTCAGATAGCCGTGTCCCACACGACAGCCTGCGGCCTCTGGCAGGGTGGCGTGCCAGTCTTACGAGGCTCAGGTGTCCGTCTCCAGCTAGGGAGGATGGGCATGCTGTCCTGCTTGTACAGGCTTTTGTCAGGGCGCCTGTGGGCCTTGATCTCTTTGCAAAGGCAGCGTTTACGCTCGATGACTTCCAGCAGCTTTCCGTCTCTCTGGGTCTGCGATGAGGAAAGGGAGGTGCCACCGCTGACAGGAGGCTGTCCCTGTGCCAGCTGGGCAAGCTGCTGGAACTGCAGCTGCAGGTGGTGCTGCTGCTGAAGCTGCTGGAGCTGCTGCTTTATCTGCAACTGCTGCTGGTGGAGCTGAAGCTGCTGCTGCTGCCGAGACACACTGGGACTGCTGGGACTGCAGGGTGCATGAGGCTGGGCAAGACCGTGCAGCTGGAAATACAGAAAGCAGTCAAATTAGTAAATGTATGTGGTATTCTATGAAAACAAAATTACTGTCTAAACAACATGAAAGATCACTGAACTGCTGTCGTCTGTAACAACCAATCGAAGCCTATCTTGGATAAAACTGCAGTTCTTATTGACATCCACCAGGACGCAGCACTGCTTCATCTATTACAGGTTGAGGGAGGGTCAACCAGACGCATGCAGACAGTCTCTGCAGCACTCAGACTGCGTCAGCACTCGCTATGAAGCCAGAATCTGGGGAAAATATGCTGCTAGAAAACTGCAGCTCATCAATCCCCAGCATAGTATCGCTTGTTCGCTCAACCACTATTCTCTCACATTTACTGATTACGCACCAGCCTACGTCAAATACCTGCTGTAACTCTTTTGAGGCAGGCCAGAGCATTATTCTGCTCAGTGGGCATATCTACCAGCTATAAATAGATCTGCAGGAGCACTGGGTCTAACAGGAAGGGAAGTAATGAGAACAATATTAATGCTCACTCCCATATCTACCATGAATTAAGTTAATAGACTCTATAGTTATAAGGTGGGTATTATGCATTCACCTGATTCAAGGCTTCTCGTGCTGGTAGACTGCTCTGTCTCTGGACGTCTCCTCCACCCACCTGTCTCACTCCAGCAGCAGAGGAGGAGCGGCCCAGCCGCCCCACTTCTGTAAAGAAACAAACATTACACTGTGTGCTTGCTAATGAGAACACTGGAACAGAACCTGTCCTTTTAATACACGGAGCTGAGAATGTTTATCTCAGGTGACTTCAGTCTTTGAACACTGTGTTCTAGTTATATTCTAAGATATTACAGGCAATTATAAAGTCACTTCGCACTTACGAAGGACATTGGAGCAAGATCCATCAATGCAGGTATGCATTCACTGAGTCACTCTTTATGTATCAGATGGATGGATTATCATATCTTGCATGCAGTCTTCAATTAAATGTATGTAACAGGAACAGAATTAAATCTTGGTGGTGATTGTGGTCTGCAGTTATTGGGAACAATTTGCACAAAAATAAGAAAACGCGTGTTCAACAATGAAGAAGTAATTGAGAGAAACAGCTATTTGCCTTGGCATCGGTGAACAGCTGCCCCCAGCCTGCACATGCACGTCGCTCACATAACTAAATGTAATTCAATTATTCAGTTGTTTAAACAACCAGTTAGGTAACAGTGCACACTGTAAACAAAATGAAATGGTCCCAGAGCAGAATTTGTGTGCAGGGATGCGGGCCACTTTATGGAACACTTATTTTATTGGCTCTGCTTCAAGGGAAAGTATTGCTGTGATTCTCAAGGTAAGCAGTGTCTCTGTCTCTGGAGGAAGGCCGTGAGTGATGATGCAGAGACTGACAAAGAAACCCAGAGGCTAATTTCAGTGCTGTAAGTGGATGTACAGCATGCAGAGCTGTTATGCTCCTGTGACAGTCAGAGGAGCGGAGAGGTTCGCTGCTGGTTTCATTCTACAGTTCAGTAACTGAAAAAGTTTATTTATTCAAGTATTCCTTTTTAAAATAGGATGATGTGGTTTCCTTGTTTACCTTAAAGATTATGAAGACTAACTGTTAACCTACCTCCGTTTCGACAGGCAGGGAAAGTTTGACAGGGAAGAGGCAGCCCGACTCTGGGCAGGGCTCTGAATCCCGGATTGCTGTCCACACCCGCCAAGTCAGTGTGACAGAGGGCCCTGCTGCTCGCACCACTGAAGTGGACGGGGATGCTTGAGTGGCCTCCTCGGAACCCCATCGCCAACTCCTCCTTATCCATCCTCAATAAAGCGTCGGCGCTTCCATTCCATGTACGGCCTTCTTCCTCTGAGAGGTTGGGGAAGAGGAAAGAACATCTTAAAGGATATTTTACTCTTTAAGTTACCCTTAAACATGTTTTTGTTCAACATAGCAATCAAACATGTTATGGAAAGTGACTTACTCTCCGTCTCTCTGCTCCCATGGCTGAAGGAGTATTTCCTCTGCATGGGCCAGTACGACCCCTCATCTGCAGCTAAGCTGGCACTGCTGTCCCAGGGTATGAAGCCAACTTTCGACTGGAGGGACACAGACCCTCCATTACCTTTGGATGTGCCCTCACCTATACCAGTAAGGCTTAAGGGCTGTTGTAGAGATGGTGTCTGAGAGCTTCCTCTCAGGCTTTCATAAGCCGGCGGTCTCCGGAAGCCACCGGAGGGGTAGGTCCACAACAGGGGGCTATCTGAGGAGGGAGGCTTGTATGCTGGCAGGCTGTGAGGAGTATGAGAGCGGAGATGTGGACGAGAATGAGGACGCTGGGATGCCGATAATGGGGTGGGTGTTGAGCTGGTGCTTCCTAGAGACGTATGGGTGCTAGTGGCAGAAGAAATATCCATTTGCAAGGAGTGCGGTCCGCTGTCCCTATCCCGATCCCTGTCCCTGTCCCTGTCTCTGTCTCTGTCTCTGTCTCTGTCCCTGTCTCTGTCTCTGTCTCTGTCTCTGTCTCTGTCCCTATCTCTGTCTCTGTCTCTGTCCTTATCTTTTTCCCTATCTCTGTCCCGGTCTCTACCCCTATCCCTATCCCTCTCTCTGTCCCTGTCCCTATCTCTGTCCCTGTCCCTATCTCTGTCTCTGTCCCTGTCCCTGTCTCTATCTCTGTCTCTGTCTCTGTCTCTGTCTCTATCTCTATCTCTGTCCCTGTCTCTGTCTCTATCCCTGTCCTTGTCTCTGTCCCTGTCCCTGTCCCTGTCCTTATCCCTCTCTCCTTTATCCGTCTTCAAGAGGAAGCTAACAGACTTGCCTTCCCTGCCCGTACTTGAAGTTTGGGTCTGGACGGTAGCCTGGCTCGAAGCCTGAGAGCCGCTCTTAGTTGGAGCAGGAGAGTCTCCTCTCTCTGGCTTGCGATAGTGATGGTAGTGCGAGGGCCGATGGTGAGGGTGGTGGTGATGATGGGAGAAAGGAGACGTCGATTTGGAGGAGGGAGGCAGAGGTGTTGAGTGACTTCGAGCTCTCAGTCCAGGCGCGGGGCCTAACTGGGAATCTCGACTGTGTTTTTCCTGCGGGGTTACACTTCCTCCTGACGACTCCTTGGAGCCTGACAGGGATACAGGAAGATTAGAGGAGGTCGAGGAGGAGGTGCTGGCTTGGGTGGTCACGCTGGATGTTTGAGTTTTAGCAGAGGCAGAAGACTTGTTTTGCACCCCAACACCGCTTGAGGCTGCAGCTGGCTGAGGGAAAGCCAGCAGCGGGGGGCGGTGCTGTAGAAGATTGGGGAAAGGGGCCGGGATCTTTGTGTTGGACTCGGGCTCAGATTTATTCCCTTGCAGCAAGTAGGGCGTAGGAGCTCGTGGGGTGTGGGGACTGGTGGAGAGGACCTGTGGGATCGGGGTGGTCGATGTGGAGGAGGGCAAGGGAGACGAGTGAGAAATGGACACAGTAGCTTTGGGTTTAGAGTAGGACGGAGAGGAGGATGACGGTCGTGGCAGGGAGGAGGAGCTGCTGGAGGAGGAAGGGTTGACATGGAAGTGTTTAGAGCCTTTAGCTTTCTCGTGTTTGGTAAGCAGGTGTCTCTGGGACTCTCGGTTTTCTTGCAACGGGTATTTCATCTCCTCATAGATGGCCTCACTCTGGTCTGAGTCCGAGTCAGGCGTGGTGGCTACGGGAGTGACAGGGTGGGGGGTGGCGGTCTGGCTGTCCCTGGTGAAAACTTGTCCCACCATCTCGATGTAGACCGGCTCATCGTCCCCATCGCCCGTCTGAATCTGAGAGTCCGCCTGGAACGGCAGGGATGTGGCAGAAGGAGGCACACGTGGAGGAAGAGGGTCAAAGGAAAGCTGGGTGCTGGGACTTCTCTTGGGCTTTAAAGGAGGCACCTTTTTTGAGCTCATGTCTCCGGAGTCAGACTTCTTCATGGCTGTAGGATATAAAGAATGCATGTGAAAAAAAAGATAGGATTTCCTGACAGAATGTACACCTGGAAACACACTTCTTACCATTTTTCTTGTCCGAGTGTTTGGACTGTGAATGTGAAGGTGGGGGAGGGGGCGGAGTGTCAGGAGGCCCTCTGCTGTCCGCAGACGAGGAGCTCAGGCGAGTGCTGGGGTGACGTTTGGGTTTGGCTGGGGGGCATCGCCCGCCGTGTTGGGACTGGGTGTCGGAGTAATCCCCATTCTCCAGATTTGTGTCCCCTGCACCGACCGCATGGCAGGACTGTGAGCGTGGCGCCATTGCCGAGGCACAGGAGTGAGGGGACAGGTCCTGGGAGGCCGGCATGGTCATGAAGCCCATGCGGAAGTGCCGACGGAACGACGCCATGTCTCTACTTTTGCAAACAGTAGCCGAGGGGTCATTTTGAGTGGAGCTGCAGAAGAAACATATTGAAGCATGAAGCAATCCTAGTTAAGTGAAAAACATTCATGTACCACAATTTATACCGTTGACCTCCCTCTTCCCTCACTGTCTCTTTGGTCTTCAAACATCGTCTTTGTGATAAAAAAAATGCTTGTAAGGCTTATCACAGCAAAAGGGAAAGCCCTAGAGGCTCCTCTATCTTTCACATTCACATCTTTCCATCTCCCTTCCTCCACATCTGCTTCCCCCTCAAACACACTTAATTAGGAAATCAATTCCCCTGTCAAAACAAAGTACTCTTAGTGTACACTGTGCTGCTGGAATTCACTTATTCTTTATATCCTCAGCCCACATATGTAGTCTGCTCTCATCTGTTACTACGGGAACAGTTTTTGCTGTTGTGCATTTGATGGTTTGTTTTGAAAATCATCAATGACACAAGATCCGGATACATAAATAAAAGCGGCAGAGGGAAAAACGGGTACAGCAGCATTTTACCGAACATCCATTGACGCTAATAATGCCAGATGAGTAGCTATTACCTTCATGGATTTATAGAAATGTGTTGATGCATTAAAAATCTCTGATCTGATCATTATAAACACACCACAGTCAAATTAGGCAAAAATAATTATATTGCACCAGAATAAACGTATGCTTAGATGCTACCAAGTTTTGGTGATGCATTCTTAACTTCATTCATTAGTCCCAAAATTCCCAAAATTCTAGAGGAGCAGGAAAATACATTTAACATCTGTAATATAAATACCATCAAAATGAGTTGAAACGATGAAAACATCACCGATTCATCAGACTTGCTGTCGGTCTGTGACACAGGGAGCACATCTGGATAAGCACATCTGTGCCTACAAGTCTGAGGTTGCAAGTGTGTGAAGTGTGTAATTAAATTGCTCAAATGCAGCGTTATTATGCAGCAACATAAGACTACGGGTCACGCAGATCAGTTGCGATCCCTGTGAGGCAGTGAAGCACGGAGGAGGACAATTGGAGCTTTACAAATTGCAGTCGAAATAGCGAGCGGCAAATGGAATACTCAGGTTGCTCATCATGAAAAACAAAGAGGCCTCCTATATTCTTCCTCATCACATCACCGTGTGTGTGTGTGCCTGACAGTGTGTGTGTGTGTGTGTGAGTCTGTGTGGTATAGCAACAGAGTGTGTTTGCATCTGTATGAGTATGTTTATGCCCTTGAACTCCTGTGGAAATGTACTTGGGGCTCCTCAAAATCGACATAGATACTACAGAGCCAAATTTAGCCCAGAACAGAAGCTGAGCAGTTCCTCCAGGCAGCTTGAGGAGCTCTGTTTTTTTTTTTTTTTTCTTTCTTCATCTAAAGGCAGAAGAGACTCACAACATCTTGAAACCAAGACCAACGACTAAATTGTTAAAAAAAAAATGATATATTACATTTTACTCTCAGCTTGTTACTTTCTACTTTTTCTTTGTTACTTCGCTTTAGGACCAAAATGTACTGCTGTGAATACTTGACTCAAAATGTATAAAAGATGTGTAAAGATGACCCATTTTGGTTTTACATGAGGTTCTGTTTGGTAGTTTTGGCCTGGAGCAGTAACAGTAAATGTCTCCCAGCACAGCAGTCGTTTAACATATAATATGCATCTTGTATGGACAAGTATGAGACGGATCCCAATCTTCTCTCGTGTTTCTGAGCAAGGAAGCAAATACGCCTTTTCCAAAATGTTGAAATATATTTTTGTCCACTTACTCCTGCATTTTCTTGATAAAACTTCCAGCTCTTTTGCGCAAAATGAAAATCTGTGCCAGAGAACGAGTTGAACCTAGTTAATCAGGACACGCTGATTACTCGCGATAGCAATTTAAACAAGAATCTCCGGTGCATTACTGGTGTGATCTAATTGGTGAGCGAAAGGATATGATCTTACATGCTGCTTCGACACGTCCTCATCACTTGACGTCAAATAGCGCCGCTTTTTCACTCATCTCGCGTCTACAACAGGAACACGAGGCACCCTGTTGCATCTTCTTGAGGCACAGAACTTTGAATAGATGATTGACAGCAGCCACCATCCTCTTTCTAACTCACCTCTCTGGGACAAAAGTTAAAGAGTCGGCATGTCCATCAGGGAAAATATGATGTTTGAGAACATCCAATCAGGTTTCATAGCAGTTTCTTTTTAAAAACTTCATCGCTGACATTGAGTCTGTAACTGTGCTCATTCTGTTGGACCCCAGTGACATATTTGACACAACACTTGACACTTTAATTGATTGCCTTAAGTTATGGGTTTTCTCTAGCGGAGGTTTGCACTCTCGACTCATCTTCAGTTACTGGAAGAAGATACTTAAAAAAAGCGCCTGAGGGTTTGACCCAAAGCAATAAAGTACAAGTGTTGTTGGCTGATGACTTGTTATTGTATGACTGTATTTGCCAGCATGTGACACACATTTGTAGGTGCCCCTACAGCAACAGACATCGTTTTAAATAGCAATAAGATCACAACCTTTTAAAGCTGCTACAAGACAATATATGTCTTAGTCTGCCTGAAACTGAAGACATTCTTGACCTCTTTCAAATTGCACATGACAAGGACTGTTTGCACATTAGGATGAGCTCAGCATTCTGTTCATAACTAAACTGGATGACCTCAACTAACTCAGACTGTTAAAGGAGGGTCTGAGTGTGATTTGAATAAAATTCATTTGAGAAAATGGCATTTTCTAGAAATCAATATTCATCAAGTTTGTTGCCCACATGAGGTGAGCAGGGGACACATTTGCAGAGATTGTTCAACAAGCCGCATGAGTCATTAAATTGAATAATCTATGCTGAAAGAAAAAAGTCGGACTGACTGACTGCACAAAGACTACCAGTTTATTCCTGGTTATTTCATATTATAAAACATTGACTGTATTGATCCTTCATCAAATAATGATTGATTTATCTATTTGTCTTTCATCCTGTCCTCTATTCCTTTTTCCAATTGTCAAATCAATATCAACCACTGAATTGCTTCATTGGAATTAGTAAAGATTTCTTGTCCTCATTGTACCTTGCTACACCCATGCCAGCCCATTTACACTGGTCTCATAATTCATTGCAAAAAAAAATGAATAAAAACCTCAGCTGGCAGAGATATGTTCCTTCATCACTACAGGGAATAGTCTGTCTGCCATAAGAAACAGTCTCTATTTATAAAGCTCATATTGAAGCTCACCTATGCACCACTGTATCTCCACAGCCGTCTCTACTTTATAAATGTGATTTCTGTCCCTATGGCCTCAAAATCTCAAACTGTCTACCTGCCCTGCCTATTGCTGCCTTTGTCTCTCCTCCCCCGTGTCCCTCACTCGGCTCTGCAGTCGTGCTGCCTCGAGTCGATTTGGTTTCCATCCCTTTCGTCCCCGTGTGGTTTCATCGCTGACCCTGCTCTGTTTATGATCATCGCTGGTCATGTCCTGCTTCTCACCTCTGCTGCTCTGGCCCAGCGCGGCTCTGCTTTCATCGCTCATCATGTCCTGCTGTCCCACTCGCTGCCCTACACCTCCAACTGGCTTGATGCTGTCATGACGTTGATCTCTGCTGTCAGCATGAGTGCCTCCAATTACTGCTCTGAGTCAGGAAGCACCGGTGAACACTTCTAAACAAACTGAATTATTTGATCTGATCTTCTCCTCTGCGGCTTGAATAGCCTCATTCGCAGCGCGGAATTCGGTGGAACAGACCATCTCGCCTCATAGCTCAAAACACACGTTCAAAAACACGGATCATGAACTCGCACACACTTTCCAAGACGATGCTGTCGCCACCAAACTGAGATTCAGTGTGTTATGATGCTACAGTATGTTGTTGTCCCCTGTTTTTGCCCTCTTATGTAGTTTGCATGAATTATGGTCTAATTAGTGCGCTTTAATGCTTTCTCATCTTTCAGCATGTCTTTGTGAATGAGAATTTAATTAATTTTATTGATTCAGAAATCCCATTCAATTTGCACGCTTTGCACAACATTATATGATTATATCATTGTTACTATTATGTTTTATTGTTGTCCGTGCTCTGATGTATTATCATCACTTTTGACTTCTGCTGGAAGACGTCCAAGGAGAGGAGCTGAATACATCAGCAGCTAAGACTGTGTGTTGCTGCTGTGGAGAATTTAGAGCCCTGAACACATACTGCACTTATTTTTACAGCAAGTCTTCAAACCTCCTCTATATGTACTGACATACTCACTTAGGAACATGGTTCTGTCAGACGAATCACGTTGAAATGTTTTATTGAAGTAGCAGAACATGGTTACAGTTTGGCGTATAGGCTCAGACCTCGTCTCTCCCTGCATGTGTTTGCATCGAGATCTTGGGGAGTGATGATTAAATATCTTAGACCCCCCCACGGAGCCTACAGTTGGATACTGGTGGGGCTGTGAGATCAGGAAACCAGGACACCAGATTTAGACAAAAAGCAGAAGCCTATTAAGCTTCTGATTTGCCAACACGTGGAAGCCTGCCAAGGGGCAGCATCCCTGTACATTCTGGGCGTGCTGTGCCTGGAGCATGTGACCGTATAAAGAAGTCTGTGACGAGCTGAAGACAGTGAGATACGACAGTAGAAAAAACATCGGGAACAGAGTGTTCAGAGTGCCTGAAGCCCGAGTTTGTTGTTCCCAGGGATTACTTTTACAAAATGTCAGTGTGTGAAGCGTTCTGTTTTTTTTGATATGATGTGACACAGCATTCACATGATGAAAGCTGTGAATTCAAATGGACTAATTTTATAAACTGTGGAGAAAGCTCGTAATGTAAAGTGAAAACAATCACATACTGTATGTATCGCAACAAATGATGCACCAAGTCTTCTTTATACTTGGGCTCCTTCTTGGCAATACAGGAGTTTATCTCATCTACACAAGGTATTAACTTCATTATGAACTGCTGCTATGCAAATTTGTCTGAGATGTTTCAGTCTAACCAGCCTGACTTCATGAACTTTGCTCGGAATTAAGATTTGGAAGTTAAACTTATTCACATTGGCTAAGACGTTTATATCCCCACTCAACTGAACCCTGATGTAATCCTACAGTATATTCAAAGCTCCTGTGAGTCGCTCCTCTCACCTCTTTTTACTTCCCTCTTGGTCCCTCTGCCTCCAGTCCAAACGGCTCTTCCGATACAGCAGGTTCATGTCACTACGGGGTCGCTCCTCCTCGCAGCCTATCACAGCGCAGTGCAGCCGCTTGCTTCGCCTTTCTATGTCACGCAGGAAATGCTCCACTGCCACATCCTGGGCAGAGCCAGAGCTCATGGTATAGAAGAAGACCCAGGATAAGGGGACGTATGTCAGAGGCAGCCTTATCCGACTCACCTAAACAAGAAGAAACAAGGGCAATGTGTAAGACCTGAATCATTTATAAACATGTGCAGCAGCTTTCAGCCGCCTTGCAGCTGACAATATTTACAGTGATCACTTTGGGATGTGGCAACACACTTTAAAGCCACATCACCGAATTACAGGCAGAACTTTGGGAGTCTTATCATCCTCACTGTGTCATAGAGAGCAATGCAGCCCATTACTCCAACTGGCAGCCTTCATAGTAGAGACACGGTGATGCAAGATAATGGGGGTTGTAGTCTTGTTTACCTCAACCTCCAGCGTATCACATGAAAACTATTTATACTTTCATTATCCAGTTATGAATATTTGAGTAAGCATGGTAACTCAGCTGCAGAGCGTTTCTGGCTGCAGGCCCTGGGATGGCCCAGCTAAGCCTGTCTGCTAGCCAGACAGTAATGTGGTATGTCATATGTAGCGCATGCACAACTTCCTACTCACGCTCGCCACATGAGTAGTCAGGCTTGTTGTGGGGCAGATATCTGAGGGCCCAACAGTGTTTTCACGCTTGTGTATGTGAGTGAGCAATGCAATTGGCTAAGAAAAGCGCAGCTGTCAGCTGATACATGTTTCCAGTATTTTTCCATCATTAATAGAATCAGGGATTTAAAGTTTGTCGGTGATGGACACCGAGGCGTTGCTGCTTCCGGCTTCTAGAACAGTAGCAACAGTTTGTTCAGGGATGGGCAGGATTTATAGCGGATGTCATATGAGATGTATTATAATAAGTTCAGGTTTACATACAGTGTGCCGGTAGCATCGTTGTTTAGTAATGTTAGTGGCTCATGTAACAATTAGAAACTAAAAAAAGAATCAAAATTGAAATTAGAAAATAACTTTTGTTCTTGACTTGATGACTTAAAAGGACTTTTGTACATTAATAACATGCTACAATGCACTTCTGAATCATGCTGCTCTGCTCCTTGACGAAGGAGACGAAGTAGCATGACAAAAACACAAAGAACACATGACATTTACATTTTACAGTAAATCAATAGCTTGTTTCCTTTTGCAAATGTTCAGGAAAACTTTAATCCGATTTACCAGCGACTGCACGGCAGTTTATCCTGTTTTAAACAGCCTTTCAAGCCCTGCCTCACTGTAAAGACAAAAAAAAAACTCAGAATTCGCATTTTGAGCATCAGGCGCTGTCACCTGGGCCAGACAGCACGCTGCGCTGAGTAGCAATGTGTGATTCTTTTGTCAGAGCCCAGTGTGTCATCCAGTGTGTCAGCATGGCTACTGCTATTCTTGTACCCCACAGCCCTGACCACAACCTCCACTGCTGCCGCTGCCATGCTTGCTGCCTCAATGTTAATTAGGTTAGGGAGCTGCGGCTGCAGGTCGGGCTTTTGTTAATAGGAGCTTTGATTTGGGTTTCTAGGATGTGGCAGCTGAGCAGGCTGCCCTGCAATTGCTGAATTACATGCTGTGGGTTGGTGTGCAATTAGCTCGGCTAAAAGGAATAGCAGACCATCTTCTTACATCTACAGGCCAGTTTGTCTAATTAAACGGGGCTATGAACATCATATTTACAGACACAGCACATGCAGTAACCTCAGTTTGGGCGACTGTGAACAGTCAGTTCCTGAATAAATTCAGAGCATTTAGCGGGTTGTTTCTAGAGCATCTGTAGGGTCAGAAGACGCTTGAATTCCCATCATTAGAAGCAGGAGACAGATGGAGCCATGATTCATGTAACTGGATCTGCATGCAATGCTGCAGACTACTCATTCATGCACATAAGCAAGCGGATCACACACATAATCAAATAACCCATACTTGATAAACACATATACGCAAAGGCTGTGAAGCTGTAAATGCCGATTTGAATGTGATGAGAGCAAATTTACAGGAAAAAAAAATAAAGATCAATGTGGAAATGATCTGAAACATGAGGAAATGTAAAAACATTGGAATGACCATGTTTGGGTGTCAGGAAGCTACGACTGAAATATGGTACGTTTCAGTATTTTCTGTTTGAATGTCACACTTTTCATTTTCCACAACACTTCTGGAACACTTTGTGCTGCAGCCCTCTGCCCTCCAGCCTCCACCTCAGCGAGTGGTCCTGTAGTGTCGCTGCACCGTGCTGCGAGTGAGGCAGGCATGTGATGATAAGTTAGGTAAATAGAAAATGTTGACAACCAAAAAACATTTTCAACTAAATTTATCAATGAAGCTGTTTCTCTATTTATTATTATATTTACTGTTTTTTTTTTTGCCCTCTGCTATACAGCATGATAACTTGACCCCACAGCCGCACTGTAAACCACAGTCACCACACTTGTGCCAGACACAACGCTGCAGCTCAGTCTGGAGAAACAAACAGCAGGAGAGACTGAGAGCGGCAGAAAGGAAGCAGCACAGAGCAAAACATTCTGGAGAAGACTGAGCAGCTTAAGACGCACAGCTAGAGAGGAGGGGGGGTGCAGGGGGAGGAGGTGGGAGGGGGCATGGTGAAAAATGGGGGAAAGCCAAAAAAATGTAAAGCCAATGATTAAGCATAAATGAACTGGAGACACACTGGTGAATATTGAGACAGGGAATATAAGAGTTGAGCAATTTGCAAAAGGGAGGCAAGTGAGAGGAATAGAGGATAGAAAAACAGTGAAAGGCAGCGAGCCCACAAGAATGGGGGAGGGAGGTGAAATCAAGCCTCTAACACTAGTCGCTGTGTGTGGTCTCCTAGCAACACTGTCAGCGATGCATCTCTCGCTAGCCACTGAATATGCACAAACCGGGACGCCATCCTCGTCATATGTGATGATCCTGGGGATTAAATCCACTGCCGCTTCATTTGCACCTGCTCCTCTGGTAAAAATGTATATTTTTACAGAAGGATGGATATATGTTTTCAACATGTTTCAATCTGTGATAGCATCTGTAACCGATGGCAACCATACAACCTTGCTGCTAACAAGACATGATGTACTCAGGCACACTGCATATTCTCTAGATGTTGCATAGGCTTCAACCTGTATGCAGGAAATACATCCAAAACAGTAACAGGACCAGGAACCTTTCTGATACACTCATACAAATTCTGATAAGTCTTAAATGCTTTCAAGGTAAATCTGAATAATTTTCTGTATCAGCTGAATCCGTTATCTCTTTTCAGCTGCAGGTTTGTCTCTGAGCCACTTATTGATTAATCATGAAACCAAGCCATAAATTCTTGCAGTAGAGTAACATGCTTTCACCTGTTGAAGTTAAATGAATCTCATTAACTTCAGCTTGAAACTCTGCATCCTCTCCAGAACCTGGTTCCTTGTCAAACACCAAGTTGCATATTTTTTTTGACGGTCTGCAGACAATTCAGACTCTCCGGTAAAATGTCTATTTCTTGAATCTGCACCAGATGTTTGTGCCAGATCACAGTTAGCTTGTGTGTAACAGCTAAACATCATTCACAGGTAATCAAAGGAAACCGTTTAGAAATTCAAGGTATCTCCTGAATGTGAAATGATTCATAAATTCGTCAGCAGTGATTAGAGATTTGACCTCTGTGTGTATTCAGGAGCAGTGGTGGCCTCTGTTGAATGATGGCGAACTTATTTCTCAGTCCGTCAGCATAAAGAACACAACACGCCACTTGTTATCACCTTCTTGCAACAAACGAACCTCAATGGCTCGATAGAAGCTTGTTAAGCGTGATGATGTAAAACCGGCTTTCAAATAATACATGTTACAGTTCTGAGAACTAAGGCGCAGAGGATTAACTCCAGTTGTCTTATGACCGTGACTGCAAGGAAACATTTGGCTGAACTCAATATGCACAACTAATTTTCTGTCAAAATATGAAATAATGCCTTTGATTATGGCTCATGATATCATGGTCAGGTCTCTTATCAGTTACTTGATACAACTACAAGCTGCATAATAAAAGAGACAAACTGAAAGATATGGAAGGACTAAATGGAAACAGTCAGGAAGTACAATGAGATTACAGAACTCAATTATATCTTTAAAGCAATAGTTTGACCTCTTGGTGAACAAAGTTTATTGCCGGGAGTTAGATTAGCAGGTTATCAACTCTCTTGTCTGCACAGTAAATATGAAACTTCAGTCAGCAGCTGGTTAGCTGAGCTAAGCACAAACATTGAAAACAGAGGGGAAGCAGCTAACCAGCCTCTGTTCAAACGTAACAAACCTGCTGCCAGCTTACATTGTTGTTTTTACCTCCACCAAGGAGGTGATGTTTTCACCTGCGTGTGTCTCCCTGTCTGTTAGCAAGATTACAAAACAAAAGGCCCCGATTAGAAAATAACGGACCTTCTGTGTGATCCAGATCTGACTGGTCCCCAAATGTTTTGGGTGTTTCTCTGCAAACCGCACTTAAATCAACAGATAAACCAAACCAATCACATGCTCCTCCATGATGGAGGTAATAACATGAACTATTGTACTACTAAGAGTAGTTCACTTTACAGAAGTTGCTGAAAATGAAGCATGCTTGCATGTTAATGGCAGATTTCTCACACTTGATGTTCACTGGAGCTCAAGATCTCAAGATCTGGTCACATGTCTGAGGATGCTGCAATGCTCAAGCAGTCCTGGTGGTTTTCATATGCACTGTTTAAACATTTTCTTCTGAGCTTATTATTTGCATTTATATTCAGAGATAAGCACACCTTTAAGAGAAACAGATCATATATTGCCTTGTGGGATCAATTTAACCCATCCTGACAACCAAAGAGTCGCCCCTGTGTAGGTGAGTCCGATTCCTTTCCCGCTGTGCTACGCTTGAACATACTAGTGGTCAGACAGCTGTTACTGGTAGTTTGGTCTGCTGTCTGTTTGTAGCCGTTATTACTGCAGTTCTCCTTTTTCCTTCAACGTCCTTCTGCTTTCCAAGCGTTGTTATCTTTACCTCTTCCAGCTCCAGGAGGCTCCTCTAATCCCCTCAGTCCCAGATCTGCAAAAAATTGTTGATATGCTGCATATTCTGATCCATTAACTAGATTCAAAGGCACACTGGATTCCTTTGCGTTGAGACTTATTAATATGTATTTTGAAGCGTGTCTGTGGTAGGAAGGAAAGGAGATTATTCGAGTGTATAAATCCCTCATTGTGCTTTAGTAATCCAGAAGTTACATTTTCACCTTTGGGTTATACGGGGCTCATTTCTATTAATCGTTTCCTTGTGTACCACTGTTGTGCGCTGACTGCTCTACAATATTGCATTGTGCAGTGAAATGCCTGTGGCTGATGAGAATGGACGGGAGAAGGAGGATGAGGAGGAGGAAGATGTAGAGGCTGATGTATCACTCCAGGCCAGGGATGGAAGGCACATGAGAGGCGTACAGAGGAATTGTGCTGAATTTTCTCTGATCTCTTTCCTGTGTTTTGGCCTTGAAAAAAAGAAAGGTATATAAATATAGTACATACAAATGTGTGACAAATTAAAGGAAAAAACAACATGAAGTGTATCAGTTGGGAGTCGGGCCCCCAGAAACTGGTTGAGATTACTAACACGTCAGTCTAAACCTGATAGCAAACTGTACAACAGCAAAATACCACAAAAAGACTATAAAACAGCAACAAAAAAAAGGCAAAATCCCCATTTTACACTTGGAAATAAATGTGAAGGACACTTCATACACTTTGGGTTCTCCTCCTCTGCGTTGTACAAACTGAGCGACCGTTAAATCTTTCATGGACTGCAACCAAAAATATCTGCCGGAAAGCTTCCCCCTTGCCCTGCACTTCCGGGACACGGGCGTGAGCCGTAGCAAACTTGTTCAATGTTTCTCTCTAATGTGCACATATTCTACAAAAAGAAAAAAAAGATCCACTGGGTATTTTATCTGTGTGTGTGCACAAGTCAACACTGGAGCTGCAGTAACAGGATGTAAAAGCAAAATATTCAAAATAAAACAGCACTATCAGTGTCTCTGTCAATAAGACGGCCAGTGACCTCTGGATCAACCTGCTCCCCGACTCCCATCCAGGATGCCGTCACCTCCATCATCTTCTGATGGAATCTGCGGTAACCAAGGTGACTCTTTTCACTTAGCATACATGGACACTTGGGGTTCACCACAAGCACTTATACAGCACCGGACACATTTTCATTCAGTCTTTCTTGTTTACTTTCTCTATCTCACGCACCAATGTTTTGGAAATGTCACATTATATTAGCGGGGAGAAAAAAAGAAACACCCAGGGCAGACCTTGCCATGGGAAGGAGAGGTCAGGAGTGACATGTGGAAGAAGCGAAAGACTGAACAATGAAATCAGAGGAAAGAAACTTGTCGGGATGCTCAGAATGTCTGTATCATGACAACTGAGACATAGTATGATAAAAGAGAGCAAAATTGCTGTTCCCCTGAGACAGTAAACCTTTCATAAACATTACTCAGCTCTGCAAGAAAACTGAGTTTGTCAAACACATTACAATAAAGAAGGAAGATCAGATCAGATACAAAGGGGACGTCTCTATTTTGTTTGGGCTTTGTTTTGTATTTAGTTGCTGAAACACAGACTAACAACTATTCTGCACGGAGAAGAGAAGCAGTGACAACCCCTCCATGCCTTCGCTCCTGTAACGAGGTGAAGAGCTCCACTCTGCTGCTGCAAACTGAGCCAGCATTCCTCTCTACCAACATCTGACATACTGTGTTTTAGATGTGAATTCCCTGTGATACTGACTGCCTGCTACGTCCTTTTTATTGTCACAATTTATACATCCGATCAGAAGAACTCCATGACGCTAATTTCTCGTCTGTTCTGACCATGAGTCAAGTCACAAACATTTTACAGTATCTTAGAGTATTTTAGAGCATCCACCAGTTGTGTTTAGTGACTAATGGTTCTTCTTTTTGCATTCATTTGATAAAACATCGTAGCCTGCAGTGCTTTAGGCTGTCCATGCCACAACATGACAAACCTCATATATTATTCAGCAACAATTAGGCAAAGCCTAATAGCCCAAAGCAGAACAGGGATCAGACGAACATCTCTTTAAATGTGGCATATGATTTGCCTCACAGCAGCTTGCAGTGGGTTTAATTCATCTTTCCCGAGCGGGTACATTCAAACTGCTTTAAGTGAAGATGAAACTTGAGCCGGTGACAACCCTGCTCGACATGTGGTTAAACAGTTAGGCTGCATGGAGTTGCTGGTTTATAGCAATTTTCCCTTGTCTTTCCCTTGAGCAAACTGTGGTTTGACATTCCAGCAGAGGCTGTTGCCTCCCATCTCAAAGCTCCCCACTAACAGCTCTACCTGTCAGGGAGGGAATCCACATGAGCAGTCGCAAAGGGAAGATGACAGGTGACAGGATGAATGAGGATGATTTTGATTTCAGGACTGTTATTCTTTTATATAGATTCAGAAAGATATTGTTGTATTTATGTCGTGTTGTTACTGTTGGAAAAAAACTGCTGTTTCTCTTCTACACACAAATATTTTGTCGTACTTAATAAATGAATCAATTTTCACCTCCACCAGACAAATAATGAGGATAAATAAAAGTAAATAAAAGAGTAAAGATTGATGCCCGGGCTGCCTTTCTTCTGATTGACAGATGGAGCAGAAGCGTCGGTGTGATTAGCGAGTCAGGTAGGCCACAAGTGGTCTTCCAGCATTTTGAATCATCCCACTGGTTGTGCTCAAAAATCCCCCGATAAGCGAGTCATAGCGTAGGTTGCACAGGATAAGCACACACACACACACACATACACACATGCCCACACACAGCTCTCCCACTCATTCATCTCATTACATACAGATCATGTCTCCTACGGTCCGTCCCACAGTGTTCACCAGCATCCCGGTCACTCAGAAGAGGAGGTTTTCTTACGCCGTTCAGCCACGAGGGCACAAACACACGTTTTAGAAAATACAGATTTTGGGTGACATAGCTGATCCGTGGTATATTGCACACACACACACACACACACACATATATCTTTATTTTATAGGTGAATGATATTGCTTCAGGCTCTTTGGATAGTTGTTGATTAACAGTAGTCAGACATCTTGAACAGCCTTTTTAAGCGTCTGTACTCACTGCAAGCTGAAGCAAGAGAGGTGTGTGTGTGTGGGGGGGGGGTGGACAGGTTCGCTGGGCTTTGCAGGTGTGATTGGCAGGTTCTCGGCTCGGGGTCTCACTCGAGCAGCTCCTATTGCTGTCGTACCTGCTGATGTCTGTACTGACAGTGATGAAATCAAAAGAGTACTAACGGTGTCGAAATGACAGGTGACATTAGATTGTGCTCTGCAGGCTGTGGGATTCAGGTTGTTTTCTACATTGTTCTTTTATGGGGGGAAAAAATAGCAGAGGACAAAATACCTCTGAGTCTAACAAGACGGTGGTGTAGTGACCTGCTTTGGTCCCAGTGGCTCCGATGTATCTCCGCTATATCAGCTGCACTGATGCAAATGTTTTTATAAATTGCTTTGAATCTGCATTGATGTATGTAATTGTGTACAATAAAATGAATGATTTCTTATCACAAGGTTATTTATTAATGCTATTTCATAATGATCTACATAAGAATGGCCTCTGAAACTCTAAAACCTTGGACTTGGGTTACTTAAGACCTTCAACATGTTTGCATCCGTAATCAGGGATACAATTTGTATTTGCTGCTACTTATTCATACAGCTGGGACTCTTTTCAGCACAGATTGCAATTGCTCTGACATTTGCAGCACATACTTATTCAACTTATTCCGCATTCAGACGTCTGCTCCCGCTATAACCACACAGACATCTATGTGGACGATCACCTCAAACACTGCTGCTGAATCCAGAGATTTCTCTGGTTTGCTGTGACATTTAGGAAGAGCGCAAACACTCAATTACCACTGTGGGATGCTTCTAAGACCGTTAAGCTTCGCATCCGCTTCATGTATTCACATAATACTGACATGTCAGGACCATGAGGTACTTTTACTGTTTGAACACAGCTGCCACACATGGGACACGATGTCTGATTCAGCCAGCGTTCACAATTATAGTTGTTTTCTGTCCCATATCTATGTAAAGATGCAGCGCGGATTCGAATAAGCATGCAGGAGGTTGATCAACATGACAATGGGGCTTCTACGCCGACAGGAGAGGAGTAACTGCCGGCTCCCGACGTTATTTATTTTTCATGGAACCATGCAAATGACTTTGAAAGGAGTAATGAGAATAAAACAGAGGGGAAATGAACAAAGATGAGTTGCCTCAAGGAAATCATTACCACACATCATTACTCTTGACTACACACTACAATGAGCGCTGGCTACTGTAAGATGCTCACAATCCAGAAAGAAGGCAGTTAAAGGAAGTGTTTCATTTGAATTTCCACATACCAATTTGACCATTTTACATCCTAGACACCCTCTAATGCTACAAGGGACACGTATGTATGATTATATGTATTATATAGTGCAGAGAATCCAGCAGACCAACGAAATCCAGCAACACAACTGCAGTGCAGCCCCCGAAGAGTCAGTGGTCATTTGCTGAGAATAATAATCCATACTCCTCCTCCTCTTCAGTCGGTGGGCGGAGACGTTTTTTGTCAATCTAAATTTTTCAATTATGTTTTTTTTCTTCAGCCCCTGAAACAAAGAGTATGGGAATTATTTCCAGAGAAGAGTCGGCAATCTGTTTTCCTTTATGATGAGCAAAGGAATTTGCCGTCTGAGAAACAACAAAATAGTCTAATGGGATTCACTTCTGTTGCTTTCTGTCTTTGCTGGGCAGTAACGACCCGGAGACAAAGGAGAGACAAAATACGACATCCATAAATGTCCAAGGTTGGATTTGTACCAAAGACACTGACAGTAAATGGCATGTCCCTTAATCAGTGAGACACAAGAGAACCTTTACCTTTATACCCATTAATAACTTAACACCTGTGACGGAATCAAGCGCAAGGAACACGAAGCTTACTGCTGATGATTCCTAAATGATTGGGACTTGGAAAAGGACAGAAGAAGTGTTTGGTTTCCACTGATTCAACAGTAAGTTAACCGACTGAAATCATCAAGATTTTTAATCAATATAATGTACAAATCGGACAATATCCCCTTTTGTATTTAAATTAATATGACTTACAATTGTGATATTCCCTTTAAAATGAAAGAACTATTACAAACATGACGAGACGGGATAATAAATACTACTTTTACTACATTTTTAATTTAATATGTTTTTCCTGTGGATATCATATCTGCCTGCTACCTCCCTATCTTGTAATTTAAACTGCAGACAACCACATGGTGAGATAAATTGTCCCCCATCAAAGATTTTACAAACATTACCATCAAGAATTAACTAGAAGTGAACTCAAGAAAACTTTTTGTCCTACGTTGAACAGATCTTTGGCCCATGTTTCTCCCCACCACAGAGTTTTATGAAAATTGGTTGGGAATTCTTCTCATAATAATCCTGCTAAAAGACAAACACACAGATGGACAAAACAAATCAACATGGGCAAAAAACATAACCCCCTTGGCAGAGGTAATTACACTGCTGCTTTTACCACCGCCTCTTTAAAAGGCTCGCGGTCCCCAGATATCGGCCGTCTGCACACATAAAGAGGAACAGTGCAAAAGCAAAAGACCTTATAGAAAGAGACAAACCACTTATGGAGTCCTCAATAGAGCGGAACGACAAAGATGGCGGTTGCGCGACACAAATCCCACCATTACCCACAAACAGCCAATCTTCTGCAGGAACAGGAAATAGTCATCAGGTTGTAGCACTGAAGCGAGCACACTGAGAAAACAAGCGCATGCGTAATCAAAGTATAACCAGTGGGAAGTGGTTGGATCGTATTTATGCACAAAATCACCAAATGTGTTAAGCATTTTTTATCAGGTTTAAATGGTACGTGTAGTTTTAACGTCCTGGGAGACGGGAGCCTCGTCTTGTTAGTCTGTACTAACTGCCCCGAGGTGTTAACAGGATGTCGAGTGGTGAGACTTGCCCAGAAGGACTTTGGAAACAGTTCTTAAAATCTAAAGGTCCCATCTTCATATTTTCTCATCATCTCTTGGCTCACATAGGGACAAGAACAGACACGCCAGTGGTATGATTGGAGAGACATTGATGTTCGTACTGATTTAAAACAGAAACCAGTCTTTTAATCATGTTTACTACAATGTTATTTTGTTATTTACTCAGTGCGTACGTACAGGGAGAGAAGAGGCACAGTGACAGGAAATAAACAGTGGCGAGATTTAATCTGAAACCAATAGAAAGTTAATAACCTCTCCTCCCAAATAACCAAAAATTGTGACCTTCACCAAGGTAATGTTCCCAACTGTGTCTGTGTGTCTGTTAGCAAGATTAGACAAATATTACCAGGCTGATTGGCACCAAGAATGGTGGAGGGGTGGCTCAACGGGCAAAGAAGGACCAATAACAAATTGGTTCGAGGGCGTGGCTACCTTGTGATTGATTCACTGACAGTGATCTCAGTCAGCTCCACACTGTTGTCCAAATATGGTCATATGTTGCTTAAAAAAAACATGACGGAGATGACCTAAACAAGCCAAACTTGAAGATTCAAAAGGGTAGTCCACTGTCATGGCTTTAACCGAGGAGGCAGGTGGACCCAAATGCAGAGAAACAGAAGTAATTATTCAATAAAGATTTATTTTAACAAAACAAAAAGGTGTAAGGCAGAAATCAACTGAAGAAAACAAAAAGAATTTGCTTGAACATATGGATGACACAGAACTAACGTAGGAAGACGGTGAAACAACAGACATACACAACAAACTGACACACGGCACATATGGAACGCTCCGAGAACTTAAATACAAACTGGCCAATTAGGTAACAAGACACAGGTGAGAGAACAGGAGGGCAGGCAGGCGTCTGATTGGCTGATGAGACACAGGTGAGAGCAATCACAGAAGGAGCAGTAAACAAAGGCAAAGAAGGGAAGTAAAACACAGGACAAGGACACAAGGCAGGTATGTACAAAATGAAACAGGAAATAAGGAAAACAGGATTTTACACTGAAATATATGAACACATATAAGTGACAAGAACCAGAAACAGTCAAAAACTGAAGTTAAAAAACTGAAAGCCCAGAATATAAATCAAAAAATAAAGTCAAACCGAGACTATCTAAAGTCCAGGCAGGGACCATGGCAGTCCACAAATCAATCAGTGATGTCACAGTGGCTCCGTCCACTTCTTTATATAGTCTATGGTAGGATTACTTAAAAACTACCTGACCAAATGTCATTAAGCTTGGCGGAGGGTGAAGCACGGCCCCAGAAAGAACACTTTACATTTTGGAGCAGATTCGTTTAACATAGCAAGAATCTGAACCACTTTAATATTTGCCTTGAAGGAGCTCTGTGCACTTCCAGTTCCTACTGCGAGGATCCCCGGCCAGATGAACATTTTGTATCCATAACGCCAGAAGTCGAGTTAATGACTCCTCACTCGCATTGATTTAAGCTGTGGAAACACTCTTGCGCCCGTCGTTTGTGATGTCGTTGCTCTGGAACGCTTCTGAGAGAACCGAGATTGTTAAACTACAGATGGAAGCAGCACCTGCTCTCCACATGAGAAAAAATATCGCTGAAGCCAAGAAAACACAGTGGAATTGATTTTGTAATACCCACAACTGGCCTATAATACCCATTCAGATAGTTTTTTTAAAGAACATTCTAAACTGCCGCTGCTCAAACTTTAGGAAAACAATGTGTTTGGGTCCTCGTGGAAATCCTAAACAAAAGAATTAAAAAAAAATCCATTACTGCTCAACAAGGCAGGAGCATCCACAACACCGGAGAAACGGGCTTGAAATGTCAGCATCTGCCACGTCTGTCTCCCATCCATCAGTCCCTCGCAGCCATCAGTGGCTCTCATCTCTGGCCCTGTGTACGCCTTCAATTGCCCTCTCTGGATCCAATATATCTATTTGTGTTTTCAATCTAGCTATCTGAAATCTCATCTTTCTTGGAAATCGGACATGCGATGCACTGCTGGTTAGAGCAGCTGAATCAGCCAGGTCAAAGCCAAGATGCTGAAATGTTGTCAGAAACTTTACTCCATCACTGAAAGGGCTTACGGATCCTTTTCAGTCTTTATTCACAATGCATGTTGTTATTTTCTAAACATTTTGATGTAGTGATTTACTATGAATTCTGACTTTGACTGAGCAGCTACTTAGTGTTTTAATTACATTTCTGCACTGAATCTGGGATCAGCAGGTGAGCACGGCAGTTACCAAAAGGCTTCGCAAGCCCCGAATCCCCTTCTGCATTCGAGACATGCTGCACAGTATGTGTGGCGCGTAGCCTGCACTCGATGACCCCAAAGTCACAGCTGCTTTCCTCCAGCTCTACCAACCAGTGCTTAACTTAAAGTGCACAAGAGACGGTCACAAAGCATTTCCTGTTTATCTGTATGTGCTCGGCTACACTGACAGTCATGCAAATTGTGTGAAATGTTTTATCATATTCGGCTCCAAGGTCAAGTGAGATATCTAACATGCCAGTGCTTCACTCCTAAAGAAAAACATCATATGATTCATACATTCAAACAGGGATGCCGGTAAATTCCTGTATGATTTGCAGTGTTGGGATATTTGTACCCAACTACCTTTTTTTTAAAATGTATCTTGTGACAGGCAGCCTACAGTCTGCTTGTGCCTATATTACAATTCCATTGGCAAAATACAATCAGCACATTGTTTGAAAGGGGCAGCTTGTAGAGGGTTGGTGAAGAAGAAGAAGAAGAAGAAGAAGAAGAAATCGCACAGTATGTGAGTGTCTGTCACGCCCGGAAAATAAGACGCTTGACATTAGTAACTCATTGAATTCACACCTTAGCTTGTTTTTGTCATTTCAGAATCTGACTTAAAGCAAGATGCTGCAGCAGGTAATGCTTACAAATCATCTGATGGGTTTCTTATTTAAAAAAAAAAGAAGAAAAATAGGATCTGGCTCCCCTCATCCAGACGCCCCAAAGACGCGCCAACCCATCCTCCCCTGGCTGCGCGCACACACAACCACACTCACACACACACACACACTCACAATCAGAGTAACTACCGCCCATTTACACATGCAGCCACTCTTATAATCCGTAAACATGCAGATGTTTTCCATCATGGCCCTGCAGAATAAGCCTCCGCTGTGCCGTGTTTGGCTGAAGACGCCGTGCACGCTCCGGCAGCAGCAGTCAGCTGATGGGGGGCTTGTTTTTTGGTGAAATATTTATAAGGGCTTGTCACGACTTTAAACGCGAGCTGTGGGTTAAACAGCGGCCATATCTTTACATCTCTTTCCGTATTTTGGTGCTAAAATACAGGCCTTACATTCACCGACAGGAGCTCCGAGGCTTTCAAGGTTGAATAATTTGGCTTGTGCACACAGCCGCTCGCTGTCTTCACATTTAGACGTAAAATACCATCAGGCCCGTCTGCAACACAGCATCCTGTTTTCCGCTGCTAATGAGGCATTTGGACGATGACAGCTGATTATGTAGGCTGGATGATGTACGCCAGTGATTTATGGAGCTAAACATAATAATAATGAAGGTGAGACCTACCTTAGTTACCGGGTAGCTTATGGCTGGCGCAGATATGCCGAAAGCTCCGACTCGTAAAAATCAGACAACAACAAAACCACGCCGGTTGTTGATGACACAGCTGTCTTGGTAGACGGGGGGAAAAATCCCTTCCCAGATGTGTCAATTGACGTTGGAATCAAATATTAGTCATTCAGACGCATTTCACCGGATTGACGCCTTTTCCTGACGTGAAAGGTCTTCCATTTTTATGATAAACAGCGCACTGTAAACCGCGGCTCGGTGCAGCCTGGACCCTGGGACATCTGATTGGAAACCATGATGCAATTCAATGCGACGTTACAAACGCTTCATTGCAAAACACTTCGGGTAGAAAAAAAACATCCTTGTGTTTTGAGAAAAAGGCGACCACCGCGACGGGAACATGCTTGCAGCTCAGACAGGAACAGAAAAAAAAAAGAGGTGAAAACATGAAATGCGCAGATCTCAGCGCGCTGCTGGTTCAAGCGCTGGGCATCCTCACACTGTGTTTGCATCCATATTCATATTCATACAGTACTTCCTGAGAGCAGCCAGTTGTTTCTAGAGGAGGGGAAAAAAAACATGAAAGGCAGCTGGTATCATGTCCCTTCATGATTTAGCAGATGACAGACCCATTAAATGCCTTTTTTTATTATTTTATTTAATTTTGCCATCATAGATTATATTTATATTATATTAGCAACAGGATACGAAAAATAAAGCAACCTGACATATATGAAAATATAAGTAGTGCAGTGATGTAACAGGGGATAAAATACTATTAAGTATGAAATAATCTGGTCATAAACCCAATGTTGGGCACCACAGACACAAAGTAGGCTAAGCTGTCAGGAATATTGGTGTAACATTTTGTTTGGACTGATGATCGATGAGTTCATTTAAAGTAAAGCAGGAAAAGGAGTGACAACTGTTGATGTACATGAAGAAAACACCCCCTTCTTCATGATGTGGTTTCTCTTAAGTAGGGGACTTTGGGCAATTGTGATGTACCACAATAACAAATGTGGTGATCTTTGTTGTTGTTGTTGTTGTTTGGGGGGTTGAGGCCATTATAGTCTATGGTAAATTATACACTGTAGGTGGGGGAAGATGAGCTTAGCTCCCTCTTGAAAAACAGATGTAATGATTCGTATCATTGGGATCTTTGGACTGACCTGTCGTAGAGCTGCACAACAGTGTGCAAAGGTCAAAGTATATCTGCGAGGCCTAATCGCAATAATCTGGTGAGATACTTGGTGAACACTGGAAGTCCATATTCGTGAGTCAACTCTCTCCAAACACTTGCAAGAGTGAAAGAGTTGACATAGTGACAGCTTCCATTATTTTGTTAGCATACACCAAAGAACATGACCTATACAATAATACATTCTGAGAAAAATGTGGAAGAGAACCAAAACCCAGTTGAAGAAGCGAGCAGAACAGCAGGCGAGGTGACGAGGGGCAGAACTTTCACTCTCTATTATTTGGGGATCAGAGGAGCTGTCCATGGTGCTGACAAGGGGCTGCAGATAGGATGCAGTTTTATAAAAGTGTGGCATGTCTGTTCTGAGATAATCATTCCTGACGATTTATACATGCGAGAGATGTAAAAAAAAGAACCTGTAACCCTGGAAATGACAGATGCTCATCATGGAAGTGTCACAATGACCAATCAATTCACAGTTTTATATTAATAGCCTTCCACTTGTTCAGGGGGAAGACAGACCTGTATTGTGAAAGTTCTGCAGGAAGTGCTGAGTTCCACTAAAGGTAGCTTGACATAGAGAGCTCCATAGAATTGATTAGACTTCATCAGGAAGCAAGGACAGTCTTTTTGATAAACACAATTTCGGTTTAGGTATTTCTGTTGAAATAGAAGCTCACATGCTCCACTGATAACACTAGATTGTCTATTATATCAACTTTGAGCTTCCTTAAAGTTGAATAATAACATCAGGACATGTTTTCTGGTTGTCCAGTAGAGTGACCGAGATCAAGAGAGCCACGGTCGGGTCGAATCGTTGCACGTCCTCCCACCTGAAGACAGAAAGATCCAAACAATAAATATTATGAGTTTGTAAACTCATCTCTGAGATTCATTGCTTCTCAGTCAAACTATGAGGGAGTGGATTTGTTATCTGCAGCTTTAAATGATCTGGTCAAAGTGCACACTGCATGTTGGGCTTGTCCTGAACCGGTGAATAGTTTCAAATTAACTGTGGAATCGGCTTTAATAAGGTAAGGCTTTCTGGTTTATATTTAGCAGCATGGTCATGAAATGTGTCTAACATTCATTTAATGATCTTAGCCCAAGAATGTTTGCGGTCATACAGGCTGGAGAGCTAGATGTTTTATCAGTGAGAAAATAAAAGGATCCTTCTGAGTAGCTTTGCCTGTAAGCTTGTTCATAAGCGAGTCATTTGATCGAGCTGCTGGACGCCTCACAAGTCTTTGTGTTGCCTGAAGGGAACTTACAGAAGCTGCAATGTTGATCGCTGATTTAACCTGATCATCATGAAGATATCTATCATTACTTCCATTGTTATATCAATGAAAACAGATGTATATGTGTTTGCCTGCTGAAAAGTAATGGCATGACCTGCAGGTTGCGGGAATGACTAAAGAAAAAACTCAGTGGAAGGAGTTGGTGGAGGCGTTAAGTGTTCTACAATGGGTGCTGTGCTTCCTCTTCTTAGGTAAGATCTACACTTACTGGATAAAAATGTCTAAGAACACATTTAGCTGGTTACATTAGCTGAGCTGCTTATTCATGCATCAGTCTGACACCATATTAACTGGACCCCTAACCTATGAATTCCTGTATTGTCCAACACTACATGACACTCTTCAGGATTGACCTGCTCGATATTGATGGTGTATCTCATGTTTACGTCACTGTGGCCGCTCTCTGCTCTATACTTCATTTGGCTGGTGACTGACTGGTATACGCCTGAAAGAGGTAAAGGCACATTCTGACTTTAAAAATATAGTTGTAAAAATTAGGCTTTTTCCAAAAGTTTGTCTTCGTATATGTGGTTTTGTATATCGTGTATAGTTGGTCTGTAGTATGAAACTCAGGCACAGTCAGATCCTACTGTCTCCTTTAGGGGGCAGGAGAACAACATGTGTGAGGAGGTGGAAGGTTTGGGAGCACTACAGAGACTATTTTCCAATCAAGGTAAGACTGCATCTCCAACACCCACATCCAGCATCCTTCTCATCCTCTAATCTAGCTAACTCCTCTACACTCTGGGTGCTGGGTATTATCTGCTACAGATATGACAACACAAAGATGGGATACATTTTCTAAAGTGCATTTTAATATGGAGGCTTTGATCATACATTTTCCCTCTGGAACATTTTCACAAACAAGAACGATTTAAAGGAGTTTGAAACTGTTTTTTTTTTTTCTCTCCAAGTCAACAGCAGGCTGATCAACTCTCTCAATCCTGTTAATTTTCTTGTCAGTTGGTGAAGACAGCCGAGCTGAATCCAAACAGAAACTATATCCTCGGCTGCCATCCACATGGTATAATGAGTACAGGAGGCTTTGCCTGCTTCAGCACAGACGTTTGTGGCTTTACAGAAGCTTTTCCTGGGGTGCGTTCTACTCTGGTAGTACTGGCTGGACTCTTCAGGTTACCACTGCTTAGAGAATACATAATGAGTGCAGGTACTTATAACACATCTGACTGTGATCCAGCTGTGATCTGCTATCAGTTATTGAAGGTCTTTTTTAAACAACTGGATAAGATTTCAAGTCTTCCTGCCTTTTAAACAGAACCAAGGTTTCCATCACGCCACCTGAATTATTCAGATCATCTTACTTTCTTTAATCAGGCATTTGTCCAGTCAGCAAACCAAGCCTGGCCCACCTCCTTTCAAAAGGTGGCAAAGGAAATGCAGTGACGATTGTGATTGGGGGTGCTGCGGAGTCTCTGGCGTCCTCTCCTGGAGTGAACACAGTGGTCATGAGGCAGAGAAAAGGATTTGTCCGTATGGCTCTTCAGTTTGGGTGAGAACACAGGAAATAGTCATGATGGCTATCCTAGTACTCGCATGTAGTTCTGGACACTAGTAACATGTATGCTTTTCCTTAGGGCTGATCTGGTGCCTGTGTACTCATTTGGGGAGAATGAACTCTTTCAGCAGGTAATCTTCTCAGATGGCACCATCGGTCGGAGGATGCAGGACCTGTTTAAAAAAATAATGGGTTTTGCCCCGTGTCTATTTGTTGGTGAGCGCTGGGCAGTGCTGCCCTACAGGATCCCGATCACCACTGTTGGTGAGTATTTAATGTTTCTACACGAAGACCAAACTTGCTGTGATTAGCCCATTTGATTCAAACACTTCACTCCTTCTAGTGGGAAGTCCCATCTCAGTGCCAGAACGCATCACACCCACTGATGAGGAGGTCGACCACTATCACACCCTTTACATGGAGGCCCTGACAAAGTTATTCCATGAGCACAAGGTCAGCTGTGGACTTTCTGCCAATCAAAAGTTTCGGATCGTTTAGACTCACTTCCACATGAACGGTACAACTGTTTTTATATGCAATGCCACTGTTAACGGACCTCAACCTCATTGGACCCCTTCAATGAGAGCTGACATGGACCTGGTGTGATAACAAACATGAGATTGATTTTAATGAGATTTCTCCATTGTACTATATGTATAGTGTACTTGAAAATACTTGACATGAATACGTACCTGAAAACCTTTTGAGATGCAAGCCTTGAAAGCATTGATATCTTGATAAGCTGTATCTGACATGTTCATAACACACTGAACTCATTTGTGTATTTGTGTTTATAAAAATCTTCATGTAATGAAAAGAGTTTCTTTCTTAACTTTCCTTTGGATCATTACTTATTGATGCAAATACAGTAGCCATCCCACTACGTCTCAGACCGGTGTCTACAGGGTACAAAGCATGCAAACTGTAAAACCAAAGTGAACACACACTCAACTGTAGTGATGTCACAGTACAGGTTACTGACAACATATATTCTTGCTAGTGAGTAAAATAACCCAGGAGTTTCATTGACAATGAAAGTATTTGTATTGTCACATTGTGTAAAGCAAGAGGCTAAGGTTTTTATTTCCATTCAACAGATCTCAATATTTCTCCTAC